>WOXC01011864.1:0-59473 GCA_011680675.1 Gymnobelideus leadbeateri | reverse complement strand
CAAAATAGGAGTCTAGGGTTGCATTTTTCTGTTTCCTTTGCCTTGGCATGTTGCCACTTAATTGCTTGACTTTGGGCTTGTTGCCACACTATGGCTTTAAGGCCAGATAGAGGAATTTTCGTCCCGAACGTGTGGGGGGCAACTTCCGTTTCTGGCAAGCTGTAAACCCACCTACAACTTCCACCCTAGATCACAATCCAGATCCAGGGAGGTTAAAGCAAGAGCGATTACCCCCCAAGACTGATCGCTGGATCTCCCCACGATTTGTAGGCTGGGAGCCGGAAATGCCTCTGAAAACTACAAAGTGGCGTGTCTCCTCAGTGGCTTCTAGCACCTAGGGGAGGGAGCTGACGCATTCCCCAAATACAGGTCCAAAAGTCCATAGGACACTAACCTCTTACTTTGTCCTAGGCATGTCTATGTTGATAATTCTGGTGTTTCCACAGTTCCTGGTGTTCTGTTCTTTCATTTGCTGGTTGGTCCTGCCGCTTGGGGCAAAACTGCTTGCTTGGACCTGGGCTCTGGGCTTCTGTGTTCTGCATGCTGCCCTGTGGATCACTGCGCTGGTCCTTCCTGCAGGGTGCTGGGCTGTCCTCAGTATGGTTAGCTTCTTCGTGGGGTTCTGTGGCCCAGAAGATTTTCAGAGTCCTTTTTTACATAGTTTGTGGAGAATCTGGGGGCAGAGAGGCTTGGACGAGCTGTTTCTACTCCGCCATCTTGGCTCCGCCCCAGGTCTGATTTTTTTAAACCTCTTTAGAGTGATCCATTTTTTGATGCCATATCTATAGATGACTTATTAAGTATCAGGGGGGAAAGTGGTTGGTCACTTTATGGACAATTGCTTCTTTCATCTGATATATTACCATATTAATCATGTTGGGAAAAAAGATACACAATCAAAAGAAAAAAAAACACAAAAAAATTACAGAAAATAAAAAGTAGTATGCTTCCATTCACATTCAGACCCCATCAGTTCTTTTTCTGGAGGCAGATAGCATTTTTTCCTCATGAATCCTTTGGAATTGTATTACTGAGAAGAAAGAACTGACATTCATAGTTGATCATCATACAGATTTGCTCTGATTGTGTACAGTGTTCTCCTGGTTCTGCTCATTTCATTTTGCATACATTTATATAAGTATTTCTAAGGTTCTTTTCTGCTGAAATAAGCCTGCTCATCATTTCTTACAGCACAGTAATATTCCATTACAATCACATATCAGAACTTGTTTAGTCATTTCCCAACTGATGGGTATCCCCTCAATTTTCAATTCTTTGTCACCACAAAAAGAGTTGATGCAAGAAAATTATGAAAAGAGGATTAACAGTTTAATAAAAGAGGCACAGAAAATACTAAAGAAAAGAACACTTAAACTGAACTGGTCAAATGGTAAGGTAAGAGAGGCACAAAAATGTGCTGAAGAGAACTTGAGAAGAAGAAATGGCTGAATGGAAAAGGAGATCCAAAATTTCACTAAAGAGAATAATTTATTTTAAATTGGAATTGGAATTGGGGAAGCTAATGTGGACTTCATGAGACATCAAGAAACAAAACAAAGTCAAAAAGTGAAAAAAATAGGAGAAAATGTAAAATATGTTAGAGAAAAAAACTGAACAGGAAAATTGATCAAAGTGAGATAATTTGAGAATTATTGGACTTCTTGAAAACAATATTTAAAAAAAAGAGCCTACACATCGTATTTCAAGAAATTATGAAGTAAAATTGTTCCAATATCTTAGATTTAGAGGGCAAAATAGAAATGAAAAGAACCCATTGATAACTTCCTAAAAGAGATCCCAAGATGAAAACTCCCAGAAACATTATAGTCAAATTTCGCAGTTCCCAGCTCAAAGAGAAAATGCTTCAAGCAGCCAAAAAGAAATAAGTTAAATATCATAGAGCTCTCAGTCAAGATGACACAAAAATGTGTGTCTTTCACCTTAACGGAATGAAGGGCTCAGAATGTGATATTCTGGAAGACAAAGGAGCTAGGATTACAACCAATAACATAGACACAAAACTTAGTGAATAGTGAATTTCTCACATAAAATTAGTGCTCAAGGAAGACCTTGCACAGTGGAGGGTTAAAGGGGGGAATGAAGGCAGTGCTTGAACCTCATTTTCATCGGAATTGGTTCAAGGAGGGAAGAAAACACACACAGACACACAGAGGTTTGTATGTGTGTATGTATGTATGTATAAGCACATTCAGTTGTGTATAGAAATGTAACTTATCAAATTGGGAAATAGGAGTGAAAAAGGATAAGAGAAAGGGGTGGGAGATGATAAAAGGGAAGGTGGATTAGAGGAGGCAATGGTTAGAAGCAAAATAGACTCTTTTGGAGGGAGGGAGATATAGAGGGAGAGGGGGGGAGGGGAAGAGAGAGAGAGAGAGAGAGAGAGAGAGAGAGAGAGAGAGAGAGAGAGAGAGAGAGAGAAATAGTTTCTGCTTGCATGTTTGAATATATTTGAATGTCAAAAGTTTATAGTAACAAGGAACATCAGAGGTCATGTAGATTCTAGTTCAATCCCCTCAGTCAGAGGTGGAAAACCTGCAGCCTGGCCCTCTAAGTCCTGCAGCCCTTTGACTGGATCCAAACTTCACAGAACAAATCCTCTTAATAAAAGGATTTGTCCTATAAGACTTGGATTCAATCAAAAGGCCACACCCAAGGCCACATACAACAGAAGAAGGGGGAAAGGCCTATAGATGTTAAAGGACTTGCCCAAAATTACACAAAAAATAAGCAACAGAGTTAGGATTTGAAATCAAGTCCCATTACTCCTTGTTCAGTGTTCCAGGTCCAGTACATTCTCCAATGTAGCATGCTGCCCACAACTAAATTGTGACTATTTTCTAGGCTATTGAATTTATCTAAATAGCTGGCTTGGACAAATATACTATTGACATCATAGTTAAATTGCATTTTCAAAAAATGAAAATTGCCTATCCAGAATTATGGCCATAGAGCAACCTATACGCTTCGACCCAGCAATACTACTACTAGGTCTATTTCCAAAAATGATTAGACAAAAAGGAAAATAACCTATATCTTCTAAAATGTTTATAGCAACTTTCTTTGTGGTAGCAAAGAATGGGAAATTGCAGGGATACCCATCAATTGGGGAATGGCTGAACAAGTTATGGTATATAATGGTGATGGAATACTACTGTACTATAAGAAATAATGAACTTGATGATTTTAGAAAAACATGAAAAGACTTGCATGAAATAATGAAGAGTGAAATAAGCAGAACTAAGAGATCATCATATATATTAAGAGGAATGTTGTTTTAAGAATGACTTTGAGTGCCTAAGTTATTTTGACTATTACAAGTACCCAAATTAACTATAAAGGACATATGTAAGAAGATATTATCTGTATCCATAAGAACAAATGTCAATAGAAGTATGTATAGAATAATTATGTATTTATGCATATGTGTGTTTGTATGTGTGTGTGATCTCTAGGGTAGGGTTGAGAGATGGTAAAAAAGAAGAAAAAATTGATATGCTAATTTTTGTTATATATTTGAAAGGAATAGCAAATTATGACTATTAGATTTACAGTTTTATGTACGATCACCCATTTTGTTGTATTATGTTATAGAAATGCTTATTTTATTCCATAAATATATTAATATAAAAATAAAGGGAAAAATTTAAAAAATATAAATTGCCTTTCAAGATATAAATATTTTAAAATGTTTGATTTTGTACTTAATGTACAATGGTATAAGTACTTAGTTTATAACTTTTAGGGAATATAAATCAGATTTCTTGTAAACTTATTGGTATTTGGTTAGGAATAGCATATTTTATTAGCATAATATTCCTAATTTATGGCCTTGATGTCATAAGTGACTTGAAGTGACTGAATTTTCAAAGGTCATGTCAGTAGGACTTAAATACTTGCAAATCCCTCCAAGTTGACTATGTTCTGTGATGATCTGTGATGAATGGTATATCAGTAAATTAAAAACTTGGCATTTAATTTCAATGAGGTTTCACCTGAGAGAGTTGAACACTAGGGATATACTCTCTATGTCCTTAGATATTTGTGAAAACCATCTGCTAACATATGGACAGGTTGTAGTCTGCACTTGTAGAGGGAATGTCTGTGATAATATCATGGCACTGGAGAAAACATTGCTATCTTGCTGAATGATATATACACATATATATATATATACATACATGCACACATACATACATGTGTTTATATATATATGTATATGTGTATATTTATTTATACACACAGATATAGATAGATATAACTATATCTATCTATATAGAGACAGAGAAAGAAGCGGAGAAAGACAGCGACAAAGAGAGACAGAGAGACACAGAGATACACTAAGAGACACAGAGATGGAGAGAGAGAGATTTAAAAAAATAAACCTGGAGATATCAAATGTTACTCTATGACCAAACCTCTTTTTGTGAAAGAGCTATTCAAAGTAAACTCTGGGTCTGAAACTCATTTGTAAGCACTAATGTGATCAAAGAAAGCCTTGTGCATTTGCAATATTTTCTAAGACCTTGAGTATTCCTGATGAATGCTATTGACAATTTGATATTTAGCTACCCTCATTTTTTAAGTTGACCTCTTAAGGTGTGCTTAATATTCCATGACAGTATATTCAGGGAAAGCTGTTCTGGTTTGTGTATTTTCAATTTAGAGTATGTTCTTGATTTAGTACTAAAAGGTCATTTTGAATAAATTGTAGGGAGGACAGCAAATTGTCCTAGTTTATCTCCTGACTGAACTGTGCAAATGCCTGTAGGATAGAAACCAATTACTAATTTCCCCACACACTTAGAAGAATGCCTGACTCTCTTCACCTATTATTGATCAAATGAGTGATTTGAGTTGACGACACTGTTCCATAGAAAGTTCATGCAAAGGTGATATGTACTCTTTTCTTCTATATCTGTCTCCTAAAAGGAAAGCTAAATGTCAAGTTCCAAGAATGGAAAGAAGGACAGAGAAGAAAGCAATTAGAAGAAAATAAATGTTTCTAACTGGGCACAGAGCCACATTAGTGTGCCTACCTTATATCACTTGAAGGATTGAGTTCACAAAGTTGGTTTAATACCATGCTTTGAAATATTGAGCAAATAAACTCGGTTTCATAGAATCACAGGACTTAGAGCTGGAAGGTACCTCAGCATCTCTAGTAAAACACATACCTGAAAAAGAATCCCCACTGTAACAAATCTAATAAGTGATTATCCATTCTCTACTTGAAGATATCCAGGAAGAGAGATCCATTACCTTTTACTGTAGTGCATTCTCTTTCTAGGCCAGTCTAATTTTAAGAAAGATTTTCCTCTCAACAAGCCCATATTTAAATCCCAACAATTTCCACCTGTTGTTCTAAATTCTGCCCTTGGGGGTTCTCAAATAGACTGAACCAACATCAAACTTGTGAATGACCGGAGCCAAACATAGCAGGCTAGAGATAGGAGAGTCAGGAATCAAACATAATTTTAATTTCAAAGAGAAGAAAATGACTTGCAAGTGAAGTCCTTCTTAAAAAGGGGGGTTCACCCTGTTATGGCAGGGGTAGGGTTTTTAAGTGTGAAAACCACAAAAGGCTGAACCAGGCATTCTTGGATTTTGTGTAAACTATCTCCAACTCATTAGGGTCACTGAGCCTTGCGCATTGTTTAGCTGGGATATAGAATCAAGGTTTAGCATGGCCAGGAGGAGCAGTGAGGCACCTAGTTCAGTTCCTTTGGTGGTTACAAGCACAAGGGATTGTTAGCATGTTGGGGATCTGATTGCTCACTTTGGCTGCAGCCTCAGCTTCCAATTCAAGGTCCACTGGAAGATAGGGAAGCTCCAAGCAATCTAAATAATATAAACCACTACACATATCATATTGATTGACACAGAAATTATAGATCTCTTTACAATAAGGTCAAACAAAATAAATTATATCTTTCATATGAAATATCTTAATTGTGAGTGTTCCCCAATAATCTATCCTAGCCTTCTTTTATAACCTTGTAAGCTTTCATGGAGCTTTCATGAATTTATTTATGCATATCACACATACATAAGTATAAGTATATATATATATATACATATATATAAAACACACACATATATAACACATATATAACATATATGTGGGTGCATGTATATGTGTGTGTATTATAAGTGTGAGCTGCAGTCATGCATCACTAATTGTGGATGAGACAATTGAAATTAGATTCTCATAATTTATATTTGATATCTCTAGTAATATATTGATCTCAAGTTCAATATATTCAAACTGATCTTTCTCCTAGACTTTCTACTCTTCCAAACTTCCTTATATCTGTCCCAAATTCCACCACCTTGCTATTCTCCCAGGTCTGCATAAACTTGCCATTATCCTTGACTTCTCAATCTCCTTTATCCCACATATCCAGTAAGTTGCCAAATCATACTGTTTCTATCTCCTTATTTCTCAAGTTCGACCTCTTTTCTTCATTCATATAGGCACTATTTCAGTCCAGATCTCACTCACCAATCACCCAGATTTTTTCAACAGCCCACTTGCCTCAAGTTTCCCCCCATATTGTATCAAAGTCGATTTTCTTAATCACAGCTTTAACCAGGCTAACTTCCTTACTCAATCAACTCCAGTGATTTATTAGCTCTAGGATGAAACAAATTCCTCTCTTTTTATAACTTTGCAACGACTTCCCTTTCTAGCCTCATTGAGCATTACTCCCCCACTTGCACTCTGAAATCTAGCAGAATTGTGATTTTTTCTGTTTCTCAAATATAAAATACTTGATCTCCTGTTTCAATGTCTTTCTCCTGGCCACCATACATCTAAGAAAGTATTTTTCCTTTTTACTTCTTTCTCATAGTGTTCCCCTCTTCCTGTAAAATGCCACCCAAGCACTACCTTTTTCAAATGTAAAATTATTTCATTAAATATTTCCCAATCACCTGTAAGGTTTTTTTTAAACAATCATTGTTTAAACTTTTGAGTTTCAAATTTTCTCCCTCATTCCCTCATGCTCCCTAGAGAGGACAAGCACTTTGGTTTTGATTAAAGATGTGAGGTCATGCAAAACATACTTCCATATTAGCCATGTTGCCAAACAAAACAAAATTCTAAAAATAAAGAAAGCAAAAATATACTTCAATCTGCATTCAGAATTCATTAATTCTGTGTCTGAAGGTGGAGAACATTTTTTCATCATGGGTCTGATGGAATTGTCTTGGGTCATTGCTTTCATAAGAGTACCCAAGTTTTTTCACAGTCTTCACAATTTTTATAATATTGTTACTGTGTACAATGTTTTCCTGATTTTGCTCATCTCACATTGCATGAGTTCATATAAGTCTTCCCTGTTTTTTTTCAAACTATTCTGCTTATCACTTCTTATAGCCCAATAATATTCTATCACAATCCTATGCTACAATTTTTTTTTAGGCATTCCCCAATTGATGGGCATTTCCAGTTCTTTGCCACCACAAAAGGGCTGCTATAAATTTTGTGTACAAATAGATATTTTCCCATTTTTTTGATCTTTTTAGAATATACACTCAGTATTAATATTGTTGGGTCAAAGGGTATTTAAATTTTTATAGGTCTTTAGGTATAGTTCCAAATGACTCTCCTGAATGATTAGAATAGTTTACAACTTTTGCCAACTGTGCATTAGAATCCCAATTTTTCTGCATTTCCTCCAACATTTCTCATTTTCCTTTTCTGTCATGTTAGTCAATATGATAGCTGTGAGGTGGTATCTAAGAGTTGTTTCAATTTGCATTTCTCTAATTAGTAGTGATTTAGACCATTTTTTTAATGTGACTAATGATAGATGTGATTTCACCTCCTCTATACTGCCTTTTTGTATTCTTTGACAATTTATCAACTGGAGAATGGCTCTTACCTTTATAAATTTGTCGCAGATCCCCATATGTTTGAGAACATGTAAAATTTTCCCCCAGGTTCCTGTTTTCCTTCTAATTTTGTCTGCATTAGATTTGTATGTGCAGAACTTTAAAGTTTTATGTAAACAAAATTACCTGTTTTACTTCCTGTAATCTCTATTTTTGGCCATAAACTCTTCTCTTATCCATAGATCTGACAGATGAAATATTCTATGCTACCTTAATTTGCTTATGACATAACCTTTTATGTCTAAGTCATTTACCCACTTTCCCCTTATCTTGCTATACAGTGTGAGATGTTGGTCTAAGCCTAGCTTCTGCCAAACTATTTTCCAGTTTTCCCAGCAGTTTTTGTCATATAGTGAGTTTTTGTCTCAAAAGCTTAGATCTTTACATTTACCCAACACTGGATTACTATGGTCACTTACTACTATGTATTGTGTATCTCATATATTCCACTGATCCACCATTCTATTTCTTAGTCAATATTAGATTGTTTTGATGTTTACTGTTTTGCAATATAATTTTAAAACTGACTACCTTTCTTCACATTGATTTTTATTGATTTCCTAGATAGTCTTGACCTTTTGTTCTTCTAGATGAATTTTGTTAACTTTTTTATCCTAGCTCTATCAAATAATTCTTTGATAGTTTGATCAACATGGCTCTGAATAACCAAAGTTACGTAGAATTGTGATTTTTATTATATTGACTCAGGCTACCCATGAGCATTTAATATTTCCCAATTGTTTAGTTATGTCTTTATTTGTTTGAAAAACATTTTATAATAGTGTTCACCTAATCCCTGGGTCTGTCTTGGCAGGTAGACTCCCAGGTATTTTATACTGCCTGTTATTGTTAAATGAATTTCTCTATCTCTTGCTGCTGATTTTCATCAGAAGTATATAGAAATGTTGATCATTTATGTGAGTTTATTTTATATTCTACAACTTTACTGAAGTTCTTAATTGTTTCAACTAGTTTTATAGTTGATTCCTTAGGGTTCTCTAAGTATACCATCTTATCATCTGGAAAGAGTAATAATTTTGTTTCCTCAATACCTATTCTAATTTTTCCATTTCTTTTTCTTCTTTTATTTCTATAACTAATATTTCTATTTTAATATTGAATAATAGTAGTGATAATGGACATCCTTACTTCATTCCTGATCTTATTATAAAGACTTCAAATTTATCCCCATCTCAGATAATACTCATTCTTGGTTTTAGATCAATACTACTTATCATTTTAAGGAAGGTCCCATTGATGCCTTTGTTTTCTGGTATTTTTTTTATATGAATCAATGTGGTATTTTGGCAAAGGCTTTTTCAGCATATGTTGATATAATTACATGATTTTTGTTGTTATTGATATGGTTGATTATGGTAATAATTTCCCTAGTACCGAATCATCCCTGCATTCCTGGCATAAATCCCACCTGGTCATAGTGTATGAGCCTTGTGATATATTGCTGTAATCTCCCTTCTAGCACTTTTTTAAACTTCTGCATTGTTATTTATTAAGGGAATTTGTCTATAGTTTTATTTTTTCCTCTTTCTCTTTTTGCTCTCCCTAGTTTAGGTACCTAAACCATATTTTTGTCATAAAAGGAATTTGGTAGGATTTTTTCTTTACATATTTTTCTAATAGTTTATATAGTACTGGGTTTTTTCCCCCTAAATGTTTGGCAGAATTCACTTGTGAATTCTTCTGGTTCTGGAAATTTTTACTTAGGGAGCTTATTTATGTTTTATTCATTTTTTTCTAAAATAAGTTTATTTAAGTATTCTATTTCCTTTTTTGTTAAGGTGGGCAGTAAATTCTTGTAAATATCCATTTAACTTAGACTGCTATTATTATTATTGGCATGTAATTGGGCAAAATAACTCAAAATAATCACTTTAATTTTATTTTTATTGGTGATATATTCACCCTTTTCATTTTTGATGATAGTAATTTTGCTTCTTTCTTTTTAAATTTAAATTAGCCAGTAGTTTACCTGTTTTATTAGTTTTTTCCCCATAAAACCAGCTCCTAGTTTTATGACTTTCTTCCTTTCAATGCTATTAATCACTTCTTTATCAAGCATTCTATTTTGGTGTTTAATTGGGGATTTTTAATTTATTCTTTTTCTAGGTTTTTTTTAAGTTAAATTCTCAATTCATTGATCTGCTCTTTTATATCTTTTATTGATGTATGCATTCAGAGAGAAATTTTTTCATAAGTACTTCTTTGGCCGCATTCCATAAATTTTGGAATACTGTCTCATTGTTGTCATTCTCTTTAATGAAATTATTGTTTGTTTATGATTTGTTCTTTGACCCACTCATTCTTTAGGATTAGATAATCTAGCTTCCAAGTAGCTCTTAATCTATGTCAAACATTATCTTCTTCATGAAGTCTTTTACTTATATCCCTGAACTGCTAATGCCCTGTCTCCCAAACTATCTCATATTTAACTCTTCTGTATATACTTGTATTTATGTACTTCATGTTTATGGTTTATATATTTATAGACATGCTTGCTATCTCCTTCATCAGAATATAAAACTGTTGAAAGTAAAGACAGTTCATTCTTTGTATTTCTGTCTTCAGGATCTAGCATATTCCTGTTGCTTAATAAATACTTGTTGATTGGTTAATTGAAAATTAATCCCTCTTCCATATGGCACATTTTCACATAGTTGATAGCAGCTACTCTGAATCTTTTCTTCTCTAGGAAACACATCCCAGTTCAATCACTCCTTATGGAATGAACTCAAAGCCCTTCACTATGTTGTTTCTATTTTCATGGACATTCTCCATATTATTAAAGTGCTTCTTAAAACAGAGTATCTAGAACTGAAGATAATAACCAACCAATTAATAAAAAAAACATTTATTAAGTGCCTACTATTTGCCAGATACTGTGCTGAGAGCTGGTGATACAAAAAGAGACAAAAGACAGACCCTACTCTCAGGGAGCTCATAATCTAATGGGTTAGACAGCATGGAAACAAATAGATGCAAACAAGCTTTATACAGAATAAATAGGAAATGATTAATTGAAGGTAGGCTCTAGAATTAAGAGGAATGGGGAATGCCTTCTTGTAAATGATAGAATTTTAGTTGAGACTTAACAGAAACCAGGAATTCAATAGACAGTTGAGGAGGGAGAACATTCTGGGCATGGGCAAAGAAAATTCCAGGAACCAATAGATGGTGTGTCTTGTTCAAGGAACAGGCAGTAGTTCCCTGTTACTGGATCAAAGAGTGAGTAACAGGGAGAAAGGTGTAAGAAGACTGGAAAGGTAGAAAGGGAGTAGATTATTAAGGTCTTTGAATGTCAAACAGAGGACTTTGTATTTTTTTTTCCTGTAGGCAGTAGGGGACAGCTAGAGTTTACTGAGTAGAAGGGTGACATGACTGGGTCTTATATTTTAGGGAAATCACTTTGATGTCTGAATGAAGTATGGATTGCAGTAGAGAGAGACTTGAGGCAATATCCTAGATTGGGTCTGACTGAGGCAGAGTACAGAGTGCTACTATCTCCTTTCTGGAATTTATGCCCCTCTTAGTGCAGCCCAAGATCACATGTGAAAATTTTCCCAGTGAAAATATTCTTTTGTTCACTCTGTCTGTTGGAGTCCTGTGAAGATGTGCTAAATTTCCTACATGGTTGCAGATACCAGTTTTAAACCTGGTCATCTCACAAATGCATGAGCTTAATACAAGGAGGGCAGACTCATGAGAAAATCTGGATTGATCAGAGATTCACCCTACTTATTTAAAAAAAAAGCACATATATCCTGTGAAATTTGAGCCATCTCCTTATGAATATGTATATTACCTTAAAAAAGACAGTACCTATTATTAAATATCTCACAAAAGGAATAGAAATCATGTATTGTGATAGGTATATGCAATATTACTTGGGTTCAAAGCACCCTATAGATTTTTAAAAGCTATTCCCAAGGTGACTATAATCAATATACTGCTATGAAATCTGAGAAATTCAACAGACAAGAAACTTAACATTGATTCCATTTTAATCAAGGTTTAATAGAACACTCTTGGATAGAATGGATAAAACACTCTTTAATAGAATGCTCATTAGCACTAGTGTCCAATTTATCTCATTGCTAAATAAATCCTTTCAACTTTGAGCTGGCCTTTTAAAAATATATGCATTTTCTAAGAGGGTTTAAAATATATAACATTTCTATTTTAGACAGGACAAGATAATAGTTGGTCTTTGGATTTTCATGGACCAAAATGTTTTGTTGAATGTCTGACCTAGTGAAGAGGCTCTGTGAAGTTAGTGAAATGTATTCTCAAGCAGAAGGTAATCTGTAATTGGGCCTGAAACAATTTCTTTTGATAAATAGCAATAATCAAGAAAAAATTTGGCTATTTCCAAAAATATGATTTATTTTGAATTTTTGGTTCAGGAGGCAAACAGCAATCTTCATCTTCAGTCCTCTGGAATCATCATATATCATTGAATTAATTAGAGTTCTTATATCCTTCAGAGTTGTTCATTTTTACAAGGTTGTGTTGGTCTAAATGGTATTCCTGGCTCTGTTCACTTCACTCTGAAATAGTTCATACAAATCTTCCCAGGTTTCTTTGAAACCACACAGACATATATATATATATATATATATATATATATATATATATATATATATATACACACATACATATGTACATATACATACACATACACATACAAATATACATATTATCATTTGTGCATCCATTTCCCAATAGAAAGTTATACAGTCCCCTCTCAGTTCTCAGTTCTCAAATCAATTTGCTTTTGTTTGTTTCTTAAAGATAAATTCAATGGAACACTAGAAGGCTTAGACTAGGATGCTACCTGTGTGGAGAGAGGAGGAGGAGGGATACTGAGACCAGAGGTGTCTCTATTAACTAACTTTCCTTGCAAACTAGGAGCTAGTTCAGTTGTATCTAGCCAGCTGAAGAAGTGCAGGTACTTTCAGTGCCTTCCAGAATTTGGTGCTTCAAGGCAAAATCCTCATCGCCCCATCCTAGTTATCACTTCAGTTGCTTCATAATTAATTGCCCATCTTTGCTGACTGTTACTCACCTTGGAAAACTGCTATGTCTTTTAAAATACCTAAATCCAATTGGAAGAATTGTTTTGAAAGCATCCTTTTTCTCTCTTTCTTCAATATTGGCAATCCCTACAATTATCATGATTTTGCTTCCCAGCAGAGTGCACTCAAAAAAGTGTCAAGATGGCTTTATTTTAACTCAATAAAACTATCCAGAAACATTCACTACTCCTGATTTATTACTCTTCTTTCTCACAGGGAATATCTCTCCCTCGACACCCTAGCTTATGCCCTGTGATTCAGAGTGGCCTTTTATAGCATGCAGCAGCACTTCAAACATCGTAGTGCCCCAATTGGTAGAACAGTCCTAAATCAGTCAGCCTCATGGCTTTCATAATACAGGGGAGGTTACTTGACTGTCAAGGTACAAAGGATTTTTTTTTTCTTTTGCCATTGAAGAAAGATGTAGTCACAAGCTCCTGTTCTGTATGGCTTAGGTAGAATGATGAAAAATCAGGGCTACCTACAGGCAATTTTCTCACCCTTTTCAAGAATATGATTGTTCTTTTCCATCTGATAACACAACAGCATGGCCTATTATATGCTGTTTGTACTTGTGCCCAGAGACTGTCCCAAGCCAAATAGTCTAGTGGAAAGAGCACTGGGTTTAGTGTCAGCAGATCTGGGTTCAAAGGCCCATAGATTTAGAGCTAAGGGTACCTCAGAAGACATTTAGTCCAATTCCATCATTTCACAGATAGGAAAGTTGAGGACAGGGAGTTTAATTTGTCCAAGGTCACAGAGGTAGTAGGAATCATTGTAAGATTTGAAGCCAGGTTTTTTGACTACAGAACCAAAGCCACTCCACCAGATCATGTTCTCTCTCCTACCTTAAATTCTAGCTTGACCACCTACTACCTGTAGGACCTTCAGCAAATCTGTCTCATTTTTTGTCAAATGAAAATGGAGAGGAATAGACATAATGACCTCTGACCCTTTCAGCTCCCTATCTGTGATCTCATGATTCTATATTCTCTCTCTCCTCAATAACAATAGTGACAATGGATATCATTTATATAGCGTTTACTATGTGCCAGGTTATTATCTCATTTGATCCTCAAATTAACCCTGGCAGGTAGGTGCTATTGTTACGCCCATTTTACAAATGAGGAAACTGAGACAAACAGAGGTGAAATGACCTGGTCAGGGTCATGTTGCTAATAAATATCTGAGGCTAGATTTGAACTCAGATCTTCCTGAATCTAAGCCCAGAACCTCTCCACATCATCTACCTGCTCACCAATTCAACGCAATTTAGCAAACATTTATAAAGTGCCTATTTCCATCCCTTCCAATGTCCCTCTCACTTGTGCTGCTATGGAGGCATCTATTTCCTTTGACCCCAAAGGCTCTGGTTGTAGCTGGTTTAACTATTACCTCCTCAAATAGAAGCTAATATGAGCATAAGTTATTACCTCTGTCAAGCCCAATTCATTTTCATGAGGAGTTTGACCTAAAGGCCCTTGAAATCCAAAGTAATCTTTAAAGGTAATTTTTAAGTATTAAGACAGGCAATGGAGGAGATCATTTAAGTTTGGGGTTGTGCTTGGCACTAAAAACATCACAAAAGAAAAGCAGCAGAATAGAAGAGAAAACTGGATTTAGAATTAGGTGAACTGAGCTGCCGTCCAGGCTCTGACACTTACTAACTCTGTCACTGAGCTTTCCGTTGCCTCATAAAATGGAGATAATAAGACTCTACTACCTACCTGGCAGAGTTGTTGAGAGAACCTTAAGGCACTATAAAAATAATGACAGCTCACATTTATACATGGCTCTAAAGTCTGCGAAGTACTTTCTTTACAATGAACATTCCAGGTTGGCCTTATTATCCTCATTTTATTGATAAGGAAACTGAGGTATAGGGAGGTGAAGGACTTGTTCTGAGAATCTTAGTAAGTATCAGTATCAGGAATTGATTCCAGGTTTCCTGACCTAAGTCCAGAGTTGGCCCACAAAACCAGGTGGCTTCCAAATATGAGTCATTATTAATTTCAAAATCCAGAAATCAATAGTTATTTATTAAGAGCCATACATATCTCTCTCTCTCTCTCTCTCCATATATATATATATATATATATATATATCAGACACTGTGCTAGTTGATGGTAAATGAAATAATTCTTGCTCTTTGTGATTACATTGTATCAGAAAGATAGCATGTACATATATAAATATATATGAAATAATTATATACAGAATAAATACATGGCAGTTAAATATTGTTATTGTTCAGTCATTTCAGTGCTATATGACTATCCTGACCCTATTTGGTTTTTCTTTTTTTTGGCAAAGATACTGGAATGGTTTGTTATTTCCTTCTCCAACTCATTTTACAGATAAGGAAACTGACACAAACAGGATTAAATGACTTGCTCAGGGTCACATACTAAATGTCTAAGACCAGATTTGAATTCAGGTCTTCTTGACTCCAGGCCTGGTGCTCTATCCACTAAGATTGGGGGAGATAGGGAAAGTCACTGTGTATAACATGGTATTTGAGTTGTGTCTTGAAGTCAGCGTGGGATTCTCACTGAAGTAAAGTCAAGGATGAAATGGTAGACACAAAGACCCAGAGAAAAGAGATGGAAGCCCATGTGTGAGGAACAGAGCAGGATGATGCATTGTATGCAAGAAGAATTGAGATCATATTAACAAGAAATTTGATTGGAGAAATAAGATTCAAGAAGATGTACTGTTTGGCAGTGAGGAAATGTCATGTCTCTTGACAATAGACAAATTTGTTTCCCTAATCAATAAAAGCCATGCCATAGTACCTTCCTCAGCATGTTAATTAAACAACTAGCATGTGTTAACCATCTATTATGTGACCACCGTAGTATGAATTGCTGGGGAGATAACAAAAGTTAAAATATAATAGTCCTTGACCTCAAGGAACTTTCGTTCTTGAGAGATATAAATATAATATAAAGATTTTAGAGGAGGGCACAATGTCCTTCCTTGGTTTGATTCTTTCATGTTAAAGGAAGAATGCTTTAATTACCCACAGACTTTTTTTTGGAGGGGGAAGGCAGGTCAATTGGGGTTACGTGACTTGCCCAAGGTCACATGGCTATTAAGTGTTAAGTGTCCGAGGTTGGATTTGAAATCAGGTCCTCCTGACTCCAGGGCCAGTGCTCTATTCCCAGGGCCACCTAGCCTCTCTTACCCACAAACTTTTCCTACTTTTTATTTCTTTGCTCTGGAATCATAATTGTTGTCCTTTTTTACCCATCCCTTCTTTAAATTATGCAAATGACTTTGCATTACTTAATATTTATAGATATTAATTATCTACAATAATGAATTATATTTCATAGTACTTTTTGGTTACAAAGTCCAACTGTATCATTGATTCTGAGAATAACTTTGTAACAGAAATAGTGAATATAGTAGCATTAGCAACAGCAATGGCTGGTATTTCCATTTTATAGGAATCTATAAAATACATTTTATAGATTTAAAAAGTGAGCTACAGAGAATTTACCCAATCTACCCAAGGTCACACCGGCAGTCATTGGCAGAAGCAGAATTATTTTGTCACTTTCCTCTGTGACACTAACCTTATTTTTTTAGCCATCAAAACAATGCCATCTACCTAGGTTAGTGCCTGAACAATCCTTCAGAGTGGCCAATGTACTATATTTATACACACTAGTAATACCTCCCATTGATATGACACTATGCCATTTATAATAACCTTCTAAAATAGGTAGTTGAAAAAATTTATTTTTATTTTACAGGTAGGTATTAAGGCTCAATGAATTGTACAGGGTCGAATAGGTAGTGTCAAAGTAAGAATGTCAACTAAAATCTCTTCATTTTTAACCCAGTGATCTTCTCACTAAATCACACCCCACCCAGACAATATTAGGTATATACACAATTGAACTGATGATGTCCATGTGGTAACAGAAAGACAATTAGAAAAAAGTCAAAGGAATGTATAGCTGTTCAGACAATAAATTATAGAATTTAGCAAAATAATTAGAACAAAGACTAGTAGGAAAAAATCTCTTATCTTTGAAGATAAGGAGATAGAATAAATGAAGAAAAATATAAGAATAGGAGGTCAGACTGGCCAAGAAACCTCTTGGGCCAAGTGGACCAAAGGTTAAGTAGTTTCAGCAGATCAATACAGATGTCATAAATAGGAGAGTTGCACTGGTATCTTCCCACCTGCTAAAGTAAGACTTTGCTCATTCAACAAAGAATATTTACCAAGTATTGTTAGAGTTTAAAGGCTTGAGGCAGCATTGCATTCACAAATAATATCCACTTCAGCTAAATTCTCAAAACTTCTAGCAGCAGCCCACTTTCCTCTCTTGTCTGCTAGAGGAAAAAAATAAAACAAAAACAAAAAAACTAAACTTTCTCCTCTTTTCCTTCATCCATTTGTATCACTACTGCCTTAGTAGTTTTTGCCCTAAAGACTAGAGGAAGAACTGCTGACTTTACATGTAACAAAGGACACTTGCCTGACCATTGATCCAAATGTTTGCCTGGGGCCCAGATATTATGGCTATGATGCTGAGTTAGCTCAGAGAATGAGAGCATTAGAGGAAGTTAAGGTTAATATCTAGAGAGTGGATAACAAGGACAGGGTACAAGAGGAGAAAGGACATAAGAAGAGCTACATTGTAGTTGCATGTAATATAAAGAGAAAATTATGAATTTTAATAATAATTTAATATTAATTAAATTAAATCATTTTAATAATTTAACAATATTAATTTTAATGGATCAAGCAAAATCACCTAATTAATTTTTTTCCCTAAAGGTTAGCTAGCAGACCTACCATAGATTCTCTTAGGTCTTCATTAGGTCAGTTATCTTAAAATTGTCAGAACTCAATAGTTAATGGTTTACTGTAATTTCATACATTGTAGAACTCTTAATGTAAAAGGAAGAAGGTGAGAAAATAAATTTTAGATTTTGGAACTGATCTTTAAAAATAATAATCCTTTTAAATAAATTATTTAATAGAACTGCAAACAGGAATATAATTCATTCTTTGGGAGATGCAATCTATACTGTCAACATGAATCTATTCTTCTCTAGTCTACCTCTATACGCTTCCTTACCCTCTACTCTTCCCTTTCTTTTCCCCCTGCCCCTCCCCCCAACACCACTGACTCTCTTTCCTTCCAACTTTTACTATTTCGGTGGGAATATATTAAAGGAGGGAAAATCTAACCACAAGAACTTTCAAAGGTAGAATGAGTTGTCTCAGAACGGAAGTGCTTCTTTTTTAGGATTTTCAAACAATAAAGTTGTGGTTGCATATTGTGGGAGACATTGCTATTCAGATACAAATTGGGCCAGATGGTTTCTGAGGTTGTTTCCAACTTGAGGATTCTGTTATTCTGTACTCTGACAGTGCTAGCAAACCATTCATTCAAAAAGCATTTATTAAGCTCCTCCAATGTGCCAGGCACTGCACTAAGTGGTAGAAAAATGATAGGAAAGTGGATGGATGGCAAATTGGAATACAGAATCATGAATAAAGGAAAAACAATATTCTGGTGTTTGAATGGATGGCAATCTCTTTGAACAGAGGTTTTGTCTGCATCTTCATAGTGCCAAAAACCAAATGATCAATTCTATCATATAAACAAGCAATAGTAACAACAACAAAAACATCATCGTCACCATGATCATATTAGAAAGTTTGAGTAGACAAAACAGTTATTATACTATCAAGCCAGCGTTCATTGTTTCTTTCCTTCTTTTGTATATGCCAACAGTACCATTATATGCACATGTATGTATTTATATACACATATGTGTGTGTAGTTTTCCTATGTTCCCTCTCATTAAATATTCTTCAGCTACTCAGTAAAAGACTAAAAGATGAAATAGGCTTACTGACATCTTTGAATGCTCATAGGATTATAGATCTGGTGGAAGAGAACTTAGAAATCACTGAGTCTAACTACCTTGTTTTAATGACAAGGGAACTGAGGCCTAGTCTATTGTTTTCTCCCTCTTTATTCCCATCTCCTGGCTTCACTGGCTTACTTTCTCTAGATCCCAGCAAAAAGCTCCCCTATTAGAAATAATTTCTGATGTGTCTTAATGTCTTCCCTCTAAAATTATCTTTATCTGATCTTGTATATATCTCATTTGTACATAGATATTTGCATGTTGCCTCTGATGTTAGTCTGTGAGTTCCTTGAGAACAGGAATTATTATTATTATTTATCTTTCTTTATATCTCCAGTGTTTAGCACAGTGCTTGGCACATGGTACATAACTTCCCATTGACTTGACTTGCTCAGAGCTGGAGTTGATACTCAAAACCTATAACAAGTTCAAAGCTCTTTCCCTTGCACTCCAGTGGAAGACATCTAACCAATTTTATATGGTCAATAAATATAGGGGAAAAGAATACATATTCTTTCTGTATGAGTACTGAGATGCAATAATGGAATTTATTGTGATTTACCAGAGTTTACTACCAGGTAAACTAAGCCCCAACAAAACAGAATAGCTGCAGGCACAAAGATACCACATACTCCCTAGAACATCGGGATTTCTTGAGAACCCACAGTTTAGCATCATTACATTCTCACCGAGAGTAACTTGGATCAAGTGTGATGTGGTTTCTATCTGAATGAAAATAACTCCTGCCTTCTGTAATGCATGTTAATGGCAGAGAATGTCGATTGACTTGTCAGTTTCTTTTAACAAAGCAGAAACATTAATGCAGTCGTACATGGAGCCCTTATACATTTCAGAAAAGGTAAACAGAATCTATTTCCAATCTCCCAAATCCAAAAAAGCATGAAAAACAAAAAGAGAGACTTCTACTACCCTCTAGATTTCAAATTGTTGTTTTTTTTCCCTTAAAAGTCCTATTCTCTTTATTTATAAAAGATTCTGCCATCACAATTGCTATACTCCCAGCCCCAGAACTGTTACAGGTCACTGAGCATATGTCATCCTTCAAGTTACAAATGGCTTGGACAACAATAAGAAGCATTATTTAGATATGTAGGTAAATGAGCAGATTACAAGCTCTTAAACTGAAGACACACTTTAGAAGCAGGCATTTTATGGCCACCAGTTCCCATATATTGTTTGTTAGTTTCAATATAAGAAACAGCCTGGTCAAATGGGATGAAGACCTGAATGAGGTAAGTGGGAGAAAGGAAACTCTTTGGTGAGTTTGAGCTTTCAGTCCCAATTATTCTACTGATTGGCTATGAGGTGTTGGAACAAATTACTTATTCTACTGCACTTTTTGCTTTGACATATTAAATTAAAACAAGAAAGCCTAGTTATTTCACTGGGGCAAAGGAAAATTAGCATTCATTAAGGATAAGGTATAATTGTTTTCTCAGCCCTGGAAACATATAGCATATTCTATAAATCAAGACCTGAATGATAGACCAAGATAGGAATAAATTACATATTTCATTAAAAAAGGAATGGAAGATAAAATATTTTTAAACAAACTACTTTTTTGGTATATTAAATTTTAGAAAGTATATTGAAAGCTGAAGATCAACCAGAGTAGGATCAATCAGTCAATCAATCAGCAAGCATTTATTAAATGTGTTCTGTGGGGTGGCTAGCATCGGCCTGGAGTCAGAAGGACCTGAGTTCGGATCCGGCCTCAGACATTTAATGCACACACAAACAAAAACCTAGCCGTGTGAGCTTGGGCAAGTTACTTAACCCCAATTGCCCTCCAAAAGGCAAAAAAAATGTATTTTATATATATATATATATATATATATATATATATATATATATATATATATATATAAATAAGTGCATACAAAATAAATACAGAGTAGAGGGTAGGTAATCTTAGAGGAGTTGTCAATAGCAGCCTGAGGGAACCAGGAAAGGTTTCTGATATGTGATTCTTGAATTGAGCATTAAATAAGTGAAGGGATTCTTACAGTCAGATGTTGTGAAGAAGAATATTCTAGGCATGGAGAGCAATCAATGCAAAAATATGAAGCTGAGATATAGATGAAGGAAAAGAAAGAAGGTCAATTTGGCTTAATCACAGAAAGCATAGCAAAGAGAATTGAAAGTGGGAAGAGGGCAGGTTAAGAGGAGCTTTAAAGCCATACAAAGACTTTATAATTGATTAATTTTTGAGGGAATAACATAGTAATATTTATATTTTAGGAAAATTACTTTAGCAGTTTATTGGAAGATAGATTGCAATGAGGAAAGGCAGGAAGGCCAATTAGAATGCTATTGAAATGGTTAAGGGGACGCATGATGAGGATCTGACCTTGGATGGTTTCTGTGAGAATGGAGAAAAGGGGATGTATGCAAGAGATTTTATAGAGAAAGAAATTATGAGATTAGCAAACTGTTTGGGTGGTCAAAAGAGACAAACTGGCAATTTTTCAAAAGAAATATTTCATTTTTCCAAAT
Source organism: Gymnobelideus leadbeateri (assembly GCA_011680675.1). Taxonomy (NCBI): domain Eukaryota; kingdom Metazoa; phylum Chordata; class Mammalia; order Diprotodontia; family Petauridae; genus Gymnobelideus; species Gymnobelideus leadbeateri. The sequence goes on along the minus strand of WOXC01011864.1, from coordinate 38,042 downwards.
TATAATAATAGACATTTCTAATATTACTTTGTAAATATCTCCATTCTATATCCACTTTCCCCTCCTTGAGGCATTAAGCAATTTGGTATGTTACACTTATGTAATCATGTAAAACACATTTCCACGTTAGTCATGTTGTGAAGGAAGACACAGACAAAAAACAAAAACAAAAACAAAAAAGTGAAAAATATTATACTTTGACTTTTACTCAGACTCCATGGGTTCTTTCTCTGGAACTGAATGGCAGTTTTCATTATGAGTCCTTTGGAGTTGTCTTGAATCATTGCATTACTGAGAATGGCTATCATTCACAATTGATCATCATAGAGTATTTGCTGTTACTGAATACAATGATTACCTGATTCTGCTCACTTCACTTTTTACATGTCTTTCCAGGATTTTCTGAAGTCATCCTATTTATCATTTCTTATAGCCTAAAGGTATTCCATCACAACCATATACCACAACTTGTTCAGCCATTTCCCAGTTGATGGACATCCCTTCAATTTCCAATTCTTTGACACTACAAAAAGAGCTGCTATAAACTTTTTTTTGTACTAATTGGCCCTCCCCCCCAATTAAAAGAAATCTCTTTGGGATACAGACCTAGTAGAGGTATTTGTGGATCAAAGGGTACACACAATTTTATAGCCCTTTGGGCATAGTTCCAAATTACTCCCCAAAATGATTGGGTCAATTCACAAGTCCGCCAACAGTACATTTATCATTTTCCTTTTATGTTATATTAGACAATCTGATATGGGTGAGGTGGTACCTCAGAGTTGTTTTAATTTACATTTCTCTAATTAATAGTTATTTGAAGCATTTTTATATAACTATAGATAGCTTTGATTTTTTCATCTGAAAACTTCCTGTGCATATCCTTTGACCATTTGTTAAATAGGGAATGACTCATAGTCTTATACATTTGGCATAGTTCTCCATATATTTGAGAAATGAGACCTTTATTAGAGAACTTGCTATAAAAATTGCTTCTCTACTTTGTATTTTGCTTATATTATTGATTGCATTGACTTTGTGCAAAATTTTTAAATTTAATACAATCAAAATTATGTTATAGTTAGTAATGCTATCTCTTGTTTGAACATAAATTCTTCCCTTCTCCAAAGAGAAAATATTCCTTTCTCTCCTAATTTGTTTATGCTATCCTTTGTGTCTAAGTCATGTACCTATTTTGACCTTCTATTAGTATATTGTGTAAGATGATGGTCTATACCTAGTTTCTGCTCTACTGTTTTCCAGTTTTCCTAGCACTTTTTATCAAATAGTGAATCCTTGTCCCCAAAGCTGGGGTCTTTGGGTTTATCAAACATTAGATTACTATGATCATTTATTTTTGTGTCTTGTGTACATAATCAATTTCACTTTTCCACCACTCTATTTCTTAGCCAGTATTACATTGTTTTGATGATTACTGTTTTGTAATATTATTTCAAATCTGGGGGGCAGAGTGAAGATGGCAGAGTAGAAGCAGCACTTCCCAGGAGCTCTCACCCACACCACTTCAAAATAATGTAAAAGGAGGACTCTGAACAAACTTTGGAGCCCCAGAACCCACAAAATGACATGAGAAGCTAACCTCCTGCTGAGGACAGCCTGGCAGCTTGGCAGGGAGCGGCCAGTGCAGTGCTCTGGGAGCCAAGCCCAGGTCCCTGCGAGTCAGAGGTTTTAGTCCCAGGGTGGCCTGACCAGCAGAAGGCTGGAGGGCCCCCAGAACACCAGCAGCTGTGGCATTTCCAGAATTACCAACACATAGATGCCTAGGACAAAGAGAGGTCAGTACCCTATGGACTTTGGGACTGGATGGGAGAGCATGTGGCCTCTTTCCTCTGGGGGCGAGAAGCCACTGAGGAGCGGGTGCAGCTTGCGCCACATTGCCATGTTGCAGTTTCTGCTCCTGGACTGAGAACTGTAAGGGGATCCAGCAATCACTCTGGGGGGGGGGTAATCACTATTGCTTTACCCTTTTTGTATCTGGATTGTGGTCTGGGGTAGAGGTCTTGGGACGTGTGACCAGCTTGCCAGAGCATATGGAGGCTTCAGAGAGGCTACCCAAATAATACCTCTGGCAGTTAGGAAAACCCAAGCTTTGGGGACGAAAGTTCCCATGGCTGGTGGCAAAGTCCTACTGTGAAAACAAGCCCAAAAGTCAAGTAATTGAGTGACAACATGCCTAGGCAAAGGAAATAAAATAAACAGAAAAATTCAACATTAGACTCCTATTTGGGGGGCAAAGAGGATCAAAGCATGGAACAGGAGGAGGACTGTGGGGTCAGAACTCCGGCACCAAAAGCCCTAGATGAAAATAGGAGCTGGATCCAGGCCATAGAGGACCTTAAGAAGCAGATAAGAGAAGTGGGGGATAAATTGGTTAGAGAAGTGAGAAAGATGCAAGAAAAGTATGAAATGAGAGTGAAACAGAAACAGCCTGACTGAGGAAAAAAACACCTTAGAAAATAGACTAACTCAAATGGCAAAAGAGGCTCAAAAAGGCAATGAGTAGAAGAATGCCTTAAAAAACCAACTTTTCCAGATGGAAAAAGAATCTCAAAAGCTCACTGAGAAGAATCAATCCTTCAGAATTAGACTGGAGCAAATGGAAGCTAGTGACTTTATGAGAAATCGTGATGCTATTAAGCAGATACAAACAAATGAAAAGATAGAAGGCAATGTGAAATATCTCATGGGTAAAACCACTGACCTGGAAAATAGATCCAGGAGAGATAATTTAAAAATTATTGGACTACCTGAAAACCACGAACAAAGAAAGAATCTAGAAATCATCCTTCAAGAAATTCTCAAGCAAAATTGCCCTGATGTTTTAAAACTAGAGGGCAAAATAGAGGTCGAACGAATCCAACAATCACCTCCTGAAAAAGATCCCGAAAAGAAAACTCCTAGGAATATTGTAGCCAGATTCCAGAATTCCTAGACAAAGGAAAGAATATTACAAGCAGCCAGGAAGAAACAATATCAGTATTTTGGAAACACAAACAGGATAGCGCAGGATCTGGCAGCTTCTGCACTGAGGGACCAAAAGGGCTTGGAATGTGATATTCTGGAGGGCAATGGAGCTGGGATTAAAACCAAGAATCACCTACCTAGCAAGACTGAGTATCATGTTTCAGGGGAAAATTTGGTCATTCAGTGGAATAGAGGACTTTCAAACATTCTTGAGGAAAAAACCAGAGTTAAATAGAAAATTTGACATTCAGATACAAGAAGCAAGAGATGCTTGAGAAGGTAAACTGGGAAAAGAAATCATTATGAACATATCAAAGTTGAACTATTTACATTCCTCCAGGGAAAAACAATAACTGTAACTGATGAAACTTTTCTCAGTATGAAAATAGTTAAAGAAGGGTATATGGGCATATGAATACATATGTGAATGTGTGTATATATGTTTATAGGTATACATAGATAGAGGGCACAGGTAGAATTTAATAGGAAGGGATGATACTTAAAAGGTGAAATTGAAAGGTGAGAGAGGAATATAATGAGAGGAGATGGGGAGAGACAGAATGGGATAAACTATCTCATAGAAGAAGCAAGGGGAAAATGGTTACCAGGGAGGGGAAGAACAGGAAGGCAAAAAGGCAAAACCTCATCCTCATTGAATTTGGATCAGGGAGAGAATGATATACATACTAAATAGGGTTTCTCACCCTACAGGAGAGTAGGGGAGAATGGGATGAGAGGGGGGTCAATGGAAGGGAGGGCAGGCTGGGCGGGGGGAGTTGGAAGCACCCACTTTTAAAAAGGGACAGGACCAAAGTGGGGAGTGGACCAGATGGGAGGTGGGATAGGAGGGAGGGAAATATAGTCAGTCTTTTACAATATATCTACTATGGTCATGTTTTGCATAGCATAGCTACACATATACAGTATATACTGAGTTGCTTATCTTTCTTTTAAACCAAATTTTTAAACAATATATAAACACTATGATTAATACTATTGTGCATATAATTGGGAGATAAGATGTGCAGGCATTGGTGCATGAGGATTCATCTTGCCCTACTGGAAAAATCAAAGGGGATGTGGGAGAAAAGATGGGAGAGAACAGATTGGATGAGAGGATATCCTTTGGGACTGCTATTCTGGGGTGGTGGGTAGGGGAAAAATGGGGGGAAAATTGTAACTCAAAATCTGATGGAAATGAATGATGTAAACCAGAAGTTAATAAAGCATTTGAAATCTGAAATATATATGTATATATATATATATATATATATATATATGATTTCTAATCTGGTATGACTAGGTAACCTTCTTTTACATTTTTTTCAATAATTGCCTTGATATTCTTGACCTATTGTTCAGATAAATTTTGTTTTAATTTTTGTCTAGCCCTTTAAAATAATTTTTGGTAGTTTGATTGGTATGGCACTGAATAAGTAAATTAATTTATAAAGATTTGTAATTTTCATTATATTGGCTTAGCTTACCCATGAGCAATTCATATTTTCCCAATTGTTTAGATCTGACTTAATTTGTGTGGAAAATGTTTTATTTAATTCCTGGGTTTGTCTTGTCAGGTAGACTTCCAAATATTTTATATTTTTGTAGAAATGCCAGTGATTTATGTGATTCCTACAACTTTGCTAAAGTTATTCATTATTTTAACTATTTTAAATTTGGTTTTCTAGTATTCTCTAAATATGCCATCATATCATCTGCAAAGAATGATTGTTTTGTTTCCTCAAATCCTATTCTAATTCTTTCAATTTATTTTTCTTCTCTTATTGCTAAAGCTAACATTTCTAGTGAAACATTGAATAATAGTGTTGATAATGGGCATCTTTGCTTTACTCCTGATCTTTCTGAGAAGGCTTCTAGCTTATCCCCATTATTGATAATACTTGCTGATGGTTTTAGATCAATACTACTTATCATTTTATGAAAAGATACATTTATTCCTATGCTTTCTAGTGTTTTTAAATAGGAGGAGGTGCTGTATTTTGTCAAAAACTATTTCTTCATCAGTTGAGATAATCATAGTATTTCTGTTGGTTTTATTATTGACATGGTTAATTACCCTGATAGTTTTCCTTATATTGAACCAGTCTTGAATTCCTGATATAAATCCCAAGTCCTCATAGAGTATGATCCTTCTGATATATTGTAATCTTCTCACTAATATTCTATTTAAACTTTTCGCATTAATGTTAAGAAAATTGGTATAAAGTTTTCTTTCTCTGTTTTGGCACTTCTTGGTGTCAAATATGATCATTTATTGTGTCATATTTGTATCATATTTGTGTCATAAAAGGATTGGTAGGATTTCTTCTTTGCTTATTTTTCCAAATAGTTTATATAGTATTGGAATTAATCATTTTTTTAATGTTTTGTAAAATTCACTTGTAAATCTATCTGGTTCCAGAGATTTTTTTTTTCTAGGGAATTCATAAATTAATTTCCTAGAATTCCAACTTCTTCTTCTAAGATTGGGTATTCCATTTCCTCTTCTATTATTCTGACCAATTTGTATTTTTGTAAATATTTATCCATTTCACTTATATTGTCAGATTTCTTGGCATATAATTGGACAAAATAGCTCCTAACAATTGACTTAATTTGCTTTTCATTGGTGGTGAATGAACCCTTTTCATTTTTCATATTGGTAATCTGGTTTATTTTAAACAAATTATCTACATTCCTTTCTATCCCCATACAATTTTCTCCAGAGTTCTATCATATCTGACTTTTCTAAAATTCTTTTCACCTCCTTAACTTCTTTCTTGGTTTTGGTTTTTGTTTTGTTTTGTTTTGGTTAGATTTATCTCATTCTAAGAAGGAAAAGTTGAGTTCCCATAACTTGTTTAACTTCTTCAGAAATGGGGATACTGTACCACTGGTGCATATATGTTTATTATTGGTATTTATTGTCTATGATGCTTTTTTTTTAAGCAAGTTGTAGTTTCCTTCATTTTCTCTTTTAATTAGGTCTAGTTTTGACAAAGGTCTGAGGTTATGATTACTATCCCTGTTTTTTTTTTTTCCTTCAGCTAAAACATACTAGATTCTACCCTAGCTTCTTATGTTTAATCTATGTTTGTCTCTCTGCTTCAAGTGTTTTCCTTGCAAATGACATCTTGTAGGATTCTGTTTTTTTTTAATCCACTCTTCTATCTGTTTTTTATTTTATGGGTAAGTTCATCGCATTAGCATTCACAGTTATGAATACTGTGTCTTCCCCTCTACTCTATTTCCTCCCTTCTTCTTCTTCTTCTTCTTCTTCTTCTTCTCCTTCTTCTCCTTCTCCTTCTTCTTCTTCTTCTTCTTCTTCTTCTTCTTCTTCTTCTTCTTCTTCTTCTTCTTCTTCTTCTCTCTATCTCTCTCTGTCTCTCTCTCTCTGTCTCTCTGTCTCTCTCCCTCCCTCTCTGTCTCCTTTCACCCTGTCCTTCCGCACTAGTGCTTTGCTTCTGACCACTGCCTCCCTCCAATCTGTCCACTTTTCTGTTAGTCCCACCCCCTTTTCTTATCCCTCTCTCCTCCTGCTTCCTCATAGGGTAAAATAAAGTGGCTGTGTTATTTCCTCTTTGAGTCACTTCTAACAAGAGTGAAATTTAAGTGATACCCACTTCCAATTCCCCCTCCATTGTAACAGGTTCTTTGTGCTTTTTCATGTGAGATAACTTACCCCATTTTACCTTTCCTCTACTCCCAGTGCAATTTTCTTTCTCATGCTTTAATTTTGTTATTTTTGGATTTCATCCCACCAAAGTCAACATATATTCATCCTCTATCTTTGTATATACCTTATAACTGCCCTAACAGTGATAAAATTCTTTTTTATTTTTGTAAGGCAATTGGGGTTAAGTGACTTGCCCAAAGTCACATGGCTAGTAAGTGTGTCAAGCATCTGAGGTCGGATTTGAACTCAGGTCCTCTTGACTCCAGGGCCAATTCTCTATTCATTGAACTACCTAGCCTCCCCAATGATAAAATTCTTAAGAGTTATAAGTATCCTCTTCCCATGCAGGGATATAAACAGTTTAACCTTACTGAATCCCTTATGATTTCTCTTTTCTGATTACCTTCTTTATGATCCTCTTGAGTTTTTTGTGTGGAAATCAAATTTTCTGTTCAACTCTTATCGTTTTATCAGGTACACTTAAAACTCTTTTATGTCACTGAATGTCCATTTCCCTGCCTGAAAGTTTATACTAAGTTTCACCAGGTCGGTGATTCTTGGTTGTAATCCAAGATCCTTTGTCTTCTAGAATATTATATTACAAACCCTCTTAGAAGCTGCTAAGTCTTCTGTTATCCTGACTATGGCTGCATGACACTTGAATTGTTTCTTTCTGGCTGCTTGCAATATTTTCTCCTTGACCTGGGAGCTCTGGGATTTGGCTAGAACATTCCTGGGAGTTTTCATTTTAGGATCCCTTTCCATAAATTATTGATGAGTTCTTTTGATTTCTATTTTACTCTCTGGTTCTAGGATATTGGGGCAGTTTTCCATGATGATTTCTTGAAATATGATGCTTAGGCTCTTTGTGTTTTGTGTTTTCGGGTAGTCCAATAATTCTTAAATTATCTCTCCTGGATCTATCTTCCATGTCAGTTGTTTTTCAATTATTTCACATTTTTTTCTATTTTTTCATTCTTTTGATTTTGTTTGAATGATTTTTGATATCTTATGTTGTCATGAGCTTTCACTTACCCATTTCCAATTTTGAAGTAATTGTTTTCTTATGTTTGCTTTTGTACCTGTTTTTCTGTCTGGCCAATCCTACTTTTTTGTTTTTGTTTCTGTGTGTTATGTGTTGGAGGCCGGATCCGAATTCAGGTCCTTCTGATTCCACCTCTGGCTCTCTACTCACTGTGTCACCTAGCCACCCCTCTCTTAAGTTATTAAAAAAAAACTTTCTAACCTTTTCCAGGAGTTCTTTTTGGGCCTTAGACTAATGCCCATTTTTCTTTGAGGTTTCACATTTACGTATTTTGTCCTCTTCTGAATTTATGTTCTGATCTTCTCTGTCACCACGGTAATTTTTTATAATCAGGTTCTTCTTTTGTTGTTGTTGTTTTTGCTCATTTCCTAGCTTATTTCATAATTTTAAAGTTTGGCTTTGCTTCTGGGGTAGAAGGGGAACTATCCCAATCTTTTTTGTCTTAGGATCCTGGGGCCAGGCTGCTTGTGTTCTGTGCCCAGACAATGGGGTTTGACCACTGGCCTGCTGTTTTGGGGCCCTGAGGTCTCACCCCTGACCCACTGTGCAATTTGAGGTCTTTCCACTGGTCTGATGCACTGGGTTCTGGGGCCTCACAGTTGTTCCGAATTGGGGCTTGGTTTTCTAGCTGTTTTGCCACTGCATTTCCTCCAGTGGATTGCACTTCCCTTTATTAAACTTGACTGAGACAAACCTTTTCTTCTCACTTTTTAAGTTGTTTTGGGCTAGAAAATTGTTTCATCCTTTCTTTTTGTTACTTCTCCTACTCTAGAATTCAATTTGAGGCATTATTTTATAGTTGTTTGGAGGTGACTTTGGGAGAATTCAGGAACATTGCTCCCATATTACACCATTTTCTTCATTCTGTTCATCCTGAACAGGCAATTTTCAGAAGAAAAAATCAAAGCTATCCATAGTCATATAAAAATGCTCTAAACAATTATTGATAAAAGAAATGTAGCTTCAAACAACTCTGAGGTACCATATTATACCTATCAGATTGGATAATATGACAGAAAAAGAGAATGTGATGGAATATTATTGCTATAAGCAATGATAAACAGATTTTTTTTCTTTTTCTTTGAATTTTAAAGATTAGGTTTATTTGGAGAAAACAAAACAAAACAAAAAATCTTGGAAAAAAACAAACAAACAAACAAACCACTAAATCCCACAGCCCAAAGGATGGGGATTTTACATCATTAGACATCTCCCAGGTAGTAAATCTACAGATTACAAATCATTTTTATAGAAGATATCTTTGCACAAATTTTACATATCTTCAGGTTCTGGATGCAAATCAATCATTGTACCTGGTCTAACAGAGGGAACAAGAAGGGAAGTGGAGAGAAGGGCTTCTTGGATACAACTATTTGCAAGGAGAGTAGAAATGAAGAGGGCAAACCCTTCCTTATCAACACCTATGGCCAAGGGGTTGTAACTGCTTACATCTGGATATGTCTTCTAAATGTCCACTTCTTAGATAATGACCAATCCATGTCAATTACTTGTATATAGTAATTTATTCAATTTGTCTACCTTTCATTTCCACTTTATAAAATGATTCAATATTCCAACTGCTGCAGCCACACAAATACCAGCTCACTGACTTGGTTGGACTGAGAACAATCTAAGGCTGTCTGGAGAAAAACTGTGCAAGTATTAGAGACTGGGATGGCATCCTCCTCTTGTAGGTGCTAATATTTGGTGAAGGGGGAAGAAAGTATCTACACTAAGCTGACCATCATAAGGTTGCACATAAAATCAAATACAATGGTCTTTTGTGTTGCAACAGAAACCAATGTCCTCTTGAGTAGTTCTCTTGCAATCATCATTTATTCTCTCAGGAGAAGGTAAAAAGCCACACATTGGTTTAGTCCACATAATAAATCTAAATATCAGTGTGGGGTTCCAGTGGAGAGAACAACTCCTAAAAACATCAACCATCAAAATGAATGGAGAAAATAGGTGGGGAACAGCTACCAATTAATTTAAAAGCCTCTATCAATCCATTCTTTTTTCATCTCCTAAGATCACCTCTTCCAGTTTGCTGGTGTGATGAGCAGAATTCTTCAGGAAAAACATAAGACATATAAACTCATACAAAGTGAAGTGAGCAGAGCCAGAAGTACATTGAACATACCAACAGCAATATTCTATGGTGATCAACTGTGAATGAGTCAGCTATTCTCATATTCTCATATTCATATATTCTCATATAATGATCCAAAACAATTCTGAGGGACTCATGATGAAAAATGCTATCCACCTTCAGAAAAATATTTATGAAGTCTGTATGCACATCAAAGCATACTATTTTTTAACTTTCTTTTTCTTTTTTGTCTGTGTTTTCTTTTTCAACATGACTAATTAATAAGTAAATATGTTTTGCATAACTATATATGCTTGCTTTCTTAAGGGAGGATTGAGGGGAGAAAATTAAGGAGAGAATCTGGAACTCAAAATTTAAGAAAAAATGAACGTTAAATATTTTTACATGTAATTGAGAAAAAATAAAATAATAAAGAGATGAAAAGAAAAGGTCAAGATTACACTGACGTTCTATTTAGGTGACTAGAAAGATGATGATGTTGGTATGGGAAATTCAGAACAGAGTCGGGAGTGGGGGAAGTAAAGATAATGAGTTCTGTTTTGGATATATTAATTTTGAAACATCTACAGGAGATCCAGTTCTAAAAGTCCAGCTGGCACATGGTGATATGATTATTGAGCTTGGGAGATAAACTAGGTATGGAAAAATAGATATAGGAATTATCTGCATAGAGATAATTGAACTCATGGGGACTGATGACATCATCAAGTGAGAGAATATATAGAACAAGAGTAATTGGGGCAGCTAGATGGCACAGTGAATAGAGCACTGGCCCTGGAGTCAGGAGGACCTGAGTTCAAATCTGGCCTCAGACACTTAACACAAAAACTAGCCATGTGACCTTGGGCAAGTCACTTAACCCCAATTGCCCTCCAAAAAGCAAAAATCAAAACAAAACAAAAAAAGAACAAGAGCAATCAAAAGGCTGGAAAGACAGTGAATCAGGCACTAAACTCATTAATAAAAGAGGGAGAATATCCAGAAAGTCAGTAAATAACAGATTTCAGAATCTGGATTGGGTGATTTTTTTGGACGGACAAAAAAATAAAAATGAGGGAGTATAGTACTTTGTAAACTCAAAGATGTTTCAAAATAAGAATGTATCCATGCAAAACAAAATGAATTAAATTTACCTTAAATATATATTTTTCTATATCTATCTATATCTTTATATCTATCTAAATACCACAATAGAATACATGGTTAAGTTGAATAAAGGAGTGGGAGGAAGATAACATAGAGAGTATACAGTTTCATGTAACTTTATTAAAGCCAAGTTTTTAACCATTTGTCTTACCTTCTATCTTCAGGACACATAATGATATTTTCATGATTTTCTCTGATATGTTCCAATTTCTTTTAGTTATTAAAATATGAGTATAGTATGAGGCATTAAAACTTCATTACTAAGAGTGAAAATGTCTCTAATTGTTGGAAACTTTCTGACTTCCCTCCTGTCTTCCAAAGAAATCATTAGTCTTTTTCTTCTCTTAGCTTTGTTGTTCCTCTGATTTGAATTCTCTTTTATGCTGGAGGCAAGGACCAAGTCTGTCCTCAGTTTTTAGCATTTTTCTCTCAGGTTTGCTGTAGTAAATACCTCAAAATCTTATAATCTGACCTTATTAGATTCAGAAAATTTTGGAACAAATTCATACCTAGTATAAAGTTAAGCTGTCATAGTGATTATTTTTAGTTTTCATTTTTGTGCTGACCATAAATAAAAATATTTTCTATTTTTTTCTTTCTTGAAATATTTCTTTGTTTCATTAAATATTTCTACTTAATATAAAATAATTTTAACTATCATTTTTTAAAAATTTAATTTCCAAATTCTCATTGTATCACCCTATGTCCCCCTCTTTGAGAAGGCAATAAATTTTATTTAAATTCTATATGTGAGGTCATGCAAAACATATTTTCATATTAGCCATTTTGCAAAATGAAACTGTCAGAAAAAACCAACAAGAAGAAAAATAAAAGAAGGTTAAAAAATGTGTGCTTTGTCCCTTCACCCTCGAGAGCCAACATGGGTTGTGTTCTGACTAAGACCATGAAGAAGGCAGTGCGAGTCATCATCAAGAACTACTACACCTGCCTGGGCAATGACTTCCACACCAACAAGCTCGTGTGTGAGGAGATCGTCATTATCCCCAGCAGGAAGCTCTGCAACAAGATTGCTGAATATGTTACCTGTCTGATGAAGTGGATCCAGAGAGTCCTGTGAGAGGTATCTCCATCAAACAGCAGAAAGAAGAAAGGGAAAGGAGGGATAACTATGTCCCTGAGGTCTCTCTCTGCTTTGGATCAGGAAATCATTGAAGTGACCCTGATACCAAAGAAATATTGAAATTCCTGGACTTTGGTAGTTTGTCCAACCTGCAAGTTACCCAGCCCACAGTTCTGATGAACTTCAAAACACCAAGAGGAGCTGTTTAATATTTAGTTTTCCCTTCTTTCCTATAAACTTGGGAACTCCCCATAAAAAAAAAAAGTATGCTTCAATCTGCATTCAGGGTTCATCAGTTCTCTGCAGGTGGATAGCATTTTTCATCATGGATCCTTTGGAATTATCTTAGATCATTGTCTTGATGAGAGTCTTTCACAACTACTACTACTACTACTACTACTACTACTACTACTACTACTACTACTACTAAATAATAATAATAAATCACCTAAGTCACAATTAATAATCCTTACAATATTACTGTTACTGTATAAAATGTCAATTTTATACAATATATACAACATTACTGTTACTGTATAAAATGTCTGGTTTTTCTCATTTTATTTTGCATGAGTTCATGTAAGTCTAAGTTTTTCCAAAACCATTGTGTTCACTATTCTTATGTCACTCTAGTGTTCCATTATAATCACATACCACAAGTATTTAGTTATTCACAAATTGATGGGCATATCCTCAATTTCCAATTCATTACCACCACAAAATGAACTAATATAAATATTTTTATGCAAATAACTATTTCCCCTTTTCTTTCATCATTTAGGAATATAGATTTAATAATGGTATTCCTAGGTCAAAGTGTATAAAACAATTTATAGCTCTTTGGGTGTAGTTCCAAATGTTCTCCAGAATGGTTTGACTATTTAACAGCTCTATCAACAGTGCATTAGTGTACAAATTCTTCCACCTCCCCTCCAGAATTTGTCATTTTCCTTTACTGTCATGTTAGCCAATCTGATGTAGTACCTTAGAGTTGTTTCAATTTGTATCCCTCTAATTAGTAGTAATTTAGAGTAGTTTTTCATAAAGCTACTATTGGTAGCTTTGAATTCTTCTGAAAAATGCCTTATCATATCCTTTAAGCATATGTCAACTGGGAAATAGTTTTTATTTTTATAAATTTGGTTTAGTTTCCTACACATTTGAGAAATGAGGCCTTTGTCAGAGAAACACACTGATTTTTTTTCCTCCATTTTACTATTTTCCCTTCTAATTTTGACTTCATTAGTTTTGCTTCTGCATAAGCTTTTAATTTCATGTAATTGAAATTATCCATTTTCTTTTCTGTGATCCTCTATATCTCTCATTTGGTCCTAAATTCTTCCCTTCTTATACATAGATCTGATAGGTGTTTTTTTTTTTTTCATGCTCCTCTGATTTACTTAAGATATCATTCATATCAAAATAAGTTACCCATTTTTATCTTATGTTGTTGTTATATGCTGTGAGATGATAGTCTATGCCTAGTTTTTGCCAAACTACTTTCTAGTTTTCCCAGCAATTTTGTCAAATAGTGAGTTCTCCCAAAAGCTTAGATCTTTAGGTTTATCAAACACCAGATTACTGTGGTCATCTCCTACTGTGTACTGTATACTTAATGTATCACATTAACCTACTACTCTATTTTTTAGCCAATTCCAGATTGTTCTGATAATTACTACTATGTAATATTTAATTTGAAATCAGAAATGTTTAGGCCAGCTTCCTCTAAGTTTTTTTAAAAAACTTTTTGTCCTTTCAGATGAATTTTGTCATTTTTTTCTAACTTTATAAAATAATTCCTTGATAATTTGATTGGTATAGCACTGAATAAGTAAATTAAATTAGATAGAATTGTCATTTTTATGACTCCACCTACCCATGAGCAATTAATATTTCTCCAATTGTTTAGATCTCTATTTGTGTGAAAAATAGTTTATAATTGAGTTAATATAATCCCTGAATTTGTCTTGTCGAGAAGATTTCCGAGTATTTTATATTGTCTGCAGTTATTTAAAATGGAGTTTCTCTATCTCTTACTGCTGGATTTTGTTAGTAATGTGTAGAAATGATGATTTATGTGCATCTTTGCTATAGTTGTTAATCTTTTCAAATAATTTTTAGTTGACTCTTTAGGGTTTTCTAAGTATACCATCATATCATCTGCAAAGAGGGATAGTTTTGTTTCCTCATTGCTTATTTTTATTCCTGCAATTTCTTTTTCTTATCTTATTGCTATAGCTAGCATTTATAGTACAATATTGATTAATAGTACTGATAATGGGCATTCTTGCTTATCCCTAATTTTATTGAGAAGTCTTAAATTTTATCCCCATTACAGGATAATGTTTGCTCTTGGTTTTTAGATTGATAATACTCATCATTTTAAGAAAGGTTCCATTTATTCTTGTGCTTTCTAGGTTTGTTTTTCTTTAAAGGGGAATGTGTGTTATATTTTGTCAAAGGCAATATTTACACCAATTGATATCATCTTATGATTTTTGTCATTATTTATATGGTCAATTATCCTCATAGTTTGTTTGTTTTTTGTATTGAACCAGTCTGCATTCATGGGATTAATCCCATTTGCTCATATTATATGATCTTTGTGATATATTGCTATTATCTCCTCACTAGCATTTATTTATAATTTTTGCATTGATGTTCATTTAAGGAAATTGGTTGATGTTTTTTTTCCTGTTTTTTTCCTCCTGATTTAGATGTCAGAAACATTTTTATGCCTTAAAAAGAATTTATTAGGACTCCTTCTTTACCTATTTTTTCCCAAGTAATTTATGTAGTATTGGAATGAATTGTTCTTTTTTTTTTTTTTTAAAGCAATTGGGGTTAAGTAACTTGCTCAAGGTTACAGGGCTAGTCATTATTTATGTGTGAGTGCTCATTTTCTGAGGCCGGATTTGATCTCGGGTCATCCCAACTCCGAGGCCAGCACTCTTACTCACTGCACCACCTAGCCGCCCCTTTAGGGCAATTGGGGTTAAGTAACTTGCCCAAGGTCACACGGTGAATTGTTCTTTAAATGTTTGGTAGAATTCACTTGGGCATCTTGGCATGAAGATATTTTTTAGGGAGTTCATTGGTAAATTGTTCAGTTTCAATTTTCTAAGACGGGGTTATTTAAGTATTCTATTTTCTCTTTTGTTAATCTGGACAGTTTATATTTTTGTAAAAAGTTATCCATTAAACTTAGATTACCAGTTTTAATGACATGGTTTTGGGCATAATAATTCCTAATAAGTGCTTTATTTTTGTCTTCATTAGTGGAGCATTTGCCACTTCCATTTTTAGTATTAGTAATTTGGCTTTCTTCTTTTTTTTAAAGTCAAATCAGCCAATAGTTTATCAATTTTTTGTTTCTTTTCCCATAAAATCAGCTCCTAGCTTTATTAGTTATTTTTTAACTTTCATTTTTATTAATTTCTCCTTTGATTGTCAGGATTTCCAATTTTGTGTATAATTGGGAATTTAAAATTTGTTCTTTTTCTAGTTTTTTTTTTTTTTAGTTCCATGACCAAATCACCAAATCTGCTCCTTCTCTCTGTTACTGTTGTATGTGTTTAGAGACATAAATTTTCCCTTAAGTGGAGCTTTGGTTGCATCCCTAAAATTTTGGAATCTTGAATCATTGTTGTTATTCTTATTAATGAAATTATTGATCATTTCTATGATTTGCTCTTGGATCCACTTATTTTTTAGGATTAAATTATTTCATTTCCAATTAATTTCTAAACTAGACTTTTACAGTCATTTATAAAATTTAATTTTATTGCATTATAGTCTGAACAGGTAGCATTGAATATTTTTATTTTTCTGCATTTAGTAGTGAGATTTCATGGCTTAATAAATGATTAATTTTGTGAAGATGTCATGTAGAGTTGAGAAAAAAAGATATACTCCTTCCTATTCCCATTCAATTTTCTTCAGATAACTATCATATCTAACTTTTCTAGGATTCTATTAGCCTCCTTGAGTTCTTTCTTATTTATTATAAGATTAGTTTTCTCTAGTTCTTAAAGGGGAAAGTTGAGGTCCCCACTAATATAATTTAACTGTGTATTATTTTTAGCTCTTCTAGGAATTTGTGTTTTTGTGTCCAATTCAAATATTTTTCTTTGAAGCTTTGCCTGTAGATATTTTGACTTCATTGTCTTACTTTGACTTGTGTCTTAATCTTCCTTGTCACCCTAGTAGATTTTTATGGTCAGGTCCTTTGTTGTTGTTTGCTCAGTTTCCCAACCTATTTCTTGATTTTGAATTTTATTTTAAAGTTGGGCTCTGTTGCCAGCGTAAGGGACACTTTCTCAAGCTTCAAGTCCTTTTCTACTGCTATTTTCAGAGCCAGTTATGGGGGTTTAGAAGTTTTCATTGCTTCCAAGGTGGTATGATTTGGGCAGGGGTGTGGTCATTTCTCTCCTGATTTGCACTCTTGTCCTTACCCAGGAAGAGTCCCCATTTTCTTGGTATCACAATTAATACAGTTCCTCAGCTTCCCTAATATTTTGAACTATAGGTGATACTGTTCTTCAGGGTCCTTTATCCCTTGTGAACCTAATGATACTGTCCCTAAGGGTTTCTGTTCCCTCTTGACCAATAATACTCTCTCTTCCCTTGAACTATGACCCAGAAGTGACTATAGACAATGAAGTTGTCAAAGTGTGTCTGGTCACACATTCCATGCTAGCACAGTAAGACCTGGTAATCTTTATCTGACCAGTTTCAAGATGTCCTTACCCTCTTTGACTTGAGAGCTTCTGAAGCTGCTACTGCTTCTTTTGCCACCTTCTGTGGCAAAAGTCCTTCTGTGGGTGTTTCATCCATGTGGACTCTGGGTCAGCCTCTACCCCTTCATATCACAGATCTCTTTTTCTGATCTCTGTCATTGTTTTGGGCTGGAAGAATGTTTCATTCTGACCTTTTATTGGCTCTACCACTTGAAAACTTGATTTAAGGTATGTTAAAGTTATTTGGAGGTGAATGGTAAGATATTACAGCTTTCTTTACTCCAACATCTTGGCTTTCCCCTGGAATTCCCTTATTTTCAAATTTTTCTAACATGTATTTTAGGATTATTCCAATGTCTCATCATGGTGGGGAGGTGTCCCCAGGTTCTCAAAATGAGAATTTTACAGAGCAGAACTCAATAAGTGAGGGACTTTCTCAAATTGGGGATGTCTTCAAGATGTTTAAATATCCCATTGCTTCAGTCTCTGGAACATTGTTGATCCTTAAACATGATTCATTATTATTCAGAAAAATGGCTTTATACAGAAAGAACTAAATAGATGAAGAATACTTATTTTCCAGACTATGATAGGCCCCTTCCATCAGGCTTTTTCTCTTTCTCTTTGTCCCTCTTTCTCCATCTCTGTCTTTCTTTGTTTTTATCTCTCTTTCTAACTGGAAGGCTAACTAGGTAGCATAACAGAGCACTGTTTTTTCAAATCAGGAAGACTGGAGTCCAAGCAGAGTACCAGATACTTACTAGCAGTGTGACCCTGGAAAGGATCCTGAAAGATAATCAAATTTTCTCTCCCTTCCACTTTCAGACTGGCTGAACCTAAGTGATTTTAACTAAATAAAAATGTCCACCATTAAAAAAAAATAGGCTGTTGAAAAAATTATATAATTTTGGATAATTTATCATATGACTTGTTGAACAGATAGGCAACCTCTTCTGTTGGGGCACCACATTTAATTAGTTGTTGATGAAGTGAAACAAATGATCATAACTCTCAAATTCATAATCTGGAAAACTGGACACAACTTCAACTATTACATCAGGAGTCTGACCTCTCAAATGATGCTCTGAGCAAGCTGAAAACTCAATTTATTATCCTCATTAGCTAAATTTTCTCCAAAGCCCTTGCTGGTCCACGTTATTACCTCTAAACAGCATGAAAGGTCTCCAAAATTATTGCGATGATGAAATTAAAAAAAAATTAAGCTGATCATGCACATGCCAAAAGCAAAATTTATTAAAGGTTTGCTAGTGAGGTTCTGGGTTATTTACCAAGCAATAATGGCACCTCTATTCTTTATAGAATATACTGACATCTATTATCTCAAGAGTAGCACCTTTTAATCAGGGGTGAACCCAGAGAGATGCAGTGAACAAGCATTCATTAAGTAACTACTATGTGCAGTGACTGTGTTGAGTACTGAAAATACAAAGAAATGGGAAAAAATAAGAAAAGAAAAAAATTGTTCCCTACCTCAAGCAATTCATGGTTCAATAAAGGAGACAACATGCAAATAACTATGTATAAACAAGATAATACAGGATAAATAGGAGATCATCTTACAGTGAAGGTAGGCACTAAGAATAAAAAGAGCTGCAAAACAATTTTTTTTTTTGCTTTTTTGGAGGGCAATTGGGGTTAAGTAACGTGCCCAAGGTCACACGGCTAGGTTTTTTTGTTTGTGTGGGTTAAGTGTCTGAGGCTGGATCCGAACTTAGGTCCTCCTTCTGACTCCAGGGCCAGTGCTCTACTCACTGCACCACCTAGCTGCCCCTGCAAAACACTTCTTACAGATGGAGGACACTTTAGCTGAGACCAGAGAGTTGGTGTGGAGATAAATTGTTGAGTTTAAGGAAGCTAATATCATTGTATCACTCTGGTGTGTGTGTGTGTGTGTGTGTGTGTGTGTGTGTGTGTGTGTGTGTGTGTGTCTGTGTGTCTGTGTGTGTGTTGGGGGAGGAGGGGGTCAGCAAAGTAAAAGAAAACTGGAAGGAGCCAGGTAATGAAGGGCTTTAAAAACCAAACAGTATTTTCTATTCAATCCTGGAGATAATAGGGAGCTACTTGAGTTGATTGAATGAGGGGCAGGTGGGTGACATTGTCAGCATCACTTTGTGGTTGTAGTTGAGTCATTTTACTTGTGTCTGACTCTGCATGACCCCATTTGTGGATCTGTTGACAAAGATACTAAGGTGGTTCTTTCTTTCCTTCCTTCCTTCCTTCCTTCCTTCCTTCCTTCCTTCCTTCCTTCCTTCCTTCCTTCCTTCCTTCCTTTCTTCCTTCCTTTCTTTCTTTCTTTCTTTCTTCTTTTGCTTTTTGGAGGGCAATTGGGTTGGCCAAGGTCATATAGCTAGTAAGTGTCTGAGGCCGCATTTGAACTCAGGTCCTTCTCTGGTGCTCTATTCACTGTGCCACCTAGCCGCCCCCTGTCATTTTTTTTCTACAACTTATTTTACAAGTAAGGAAACTGAGGCAAGCAAGGTTAAGTGACTTGACCAGGGTCACACCACTAGTAAATATCTGTGGCCAAGTATGAACTCAAGTCCTCCTGACTCTAAGACTGATACATGGCCTGGAGCAGTGAAGTCCAATGAGCATTTTATGATAAAAACAGTCAATTCCTCTAGGACACCAAGCATTCCCTCAAGGAGATCCCTTTAAGAGTGTTAATCTAGTAATCATCATTCCATTACTGCCATTGTAATGAAGGATGAAAACATTGCACCCAGTACGATTACTTTAATTTCAACTTGATAATGCTTTGATTAGGTGAGGATTTCCCAGAAATGCTTCTTTTCCTTGGTTTTCCTTCACTTATGGTATTGAATTCTCCCAGGAAATATTTAAATATCTTGTGCTAGGCAAATTGAATGTTTTGTGAATTAATTCATTTCCAATCTTATCTCTTATCCCAAGCCCTTCAGAAGAACTGTGGGGTTTACAGCCCTGAAATCAGAAAAGCAATAGTGCCCTGCTTTCAATTCATTTGGGGAGTTAGTTAGATCAGATATTTATTAAGGGCTTATTAAGTTCCATGTACTGCTCTAGACCCTGGGGATTGTAGCAGCAAGCACCCCAGCATCCCCAGGGTGGCTGCCAACACACGTTCTTAGATCTGCTTTGCTAAAGTAAAGCAATTCAAAATGGGTTAACAAGCTTACTTTAATCAATCAAACATATATTGTTTACCTAGTTCAGGGGAAAAAGGTTAGCACCCTGAACTTCAGAGTATACAGAGGTTACAAGCAGAAGTTACAAGACAGAAACATTTCAGCAGACAGGCTTCCAAATTGTCCAACCATTACATACATCCATACCTAATCACAGTTACCAGAGAGGGAAGCATCAACATCTGGGTTTTCAAACCCGGGGGGCTCTCAATGGCTGCCCAGAGTCTCATCTGGTCAAGTCACACAACATTTCTCAAAGTGAGCCCCAAAACAACAGCTCACATCAGGGTTTATATGGCCTCCTAGCTCAGAGAATGTAACAACCCTCTTGACCCCACTGCCCAATCACAAAATATCTCCTGAAAAACAAGCCTCCCACCACAGGCTCCAGGTGCACATAAGCCTAGGGGCAAAGAAGATCTTAAAAATTTACATTCCTATAACAGGGATCCAAATACAAACAAAAAAAAGTAGTCCTTTTCCTCAAGAAAGTGAGATTCTAGTGGGGGAAACTCAGATATAGAAGATATCTGAAACTGAACATCGAAAAGATTACAACATGAGCCACAGCTGCTGAGGATGGGGTAGAAAAGTCTGGTAAGTGTGAAGTAAAGTATACTTTGTGCACCTCCTGAAATGGTGGTCCAGGTCAAAGACTAATCATAAGAGAAGGTCACAAGGTGGAGTCATCTCTATGGTGATAAAGCTTCTGGTGAGCAGTTATAAAAGTCATGAATATGGCATGGGCTCCTCTTGAAATGGTGGTAATGAATTTGGAACCAAAGGACCTGATACTGCCATTTTCTTTCTTCATATATTACTTAGCCTCTAGAGGCTTTAGTTTTATCATATGTAAAATGATCTCCAAAGTCCCCTCCTGTTCTATATATGTGCTTCTACAATCAATGTTTATAAATGTTTTCAGAAAGTGATATAGTTGGTGGTGGAGTAGGGGTGGGGTACTAGTTCCTTAATGTGGCAACTGGCTATATACTTTCCTAGACTGATTTCTGCCTCACTGCGTGGATCTGCAAATACTTTGCCTTAAATCTAAATGTCCCCTGCTCAAAGACCAGCAAACATTGGCAGAGAAATAGGAAATGATATAGCCCAACTCTTTCCCACAGCTACTCCAACAAATACATAGAAAGAAGAGCAGAGTCATGATCAGGAAATAAAACCAAACAAACAAAAAAAACATAGCGAGTCATTTTTTCCATCTCAGGTCAGCATAGGGAGATACACAGTGGCCTGTAGTCATTGGGAACCTTTCAGGCTCAGGATAGAGCTGAGTCCAGAGGTTGTACATTGACAAGAGGTGGTTGGAGATTCAGCAGGACACTGGACAGGGCCTCTAGGCAGGGAATAGAAACAAGTGCCAACTGGCAGCTCTGTTGCTCTGACCTTGAGCAGGACCACATGTCCAGTGTTGACTGAGGAAGAGATATATGCCTGGGCATTAACAATCTGCATCTGTCTACCATGGCAGGGAACATTTGTGGGTCTGAGGCTGTATATTGGCCTGGGAGGAATAGGAACAGAAATGACTAGTAGCTCTGTGGTTCTGACCCCAAAGAGGAGTGTCAGATTCCGTTTCCGTCTTGGTTTAAGGCCTTTCAATTCTTCAGTTTCTGAGTTTCCTTCAAGACTGAACTCAAGTGCTACTTTCTGCATGAGGCCTTTCCTGATTTCCCATCTCTGCCTTGTTACCTGCCAAATCTTCCAGCTGTTAATACCTTCTTCTCTAAGGGTAACATGTATATGCTTTCTACATATTCTATGTACTACACAAGAGGTATTCACATCTACTTGGCTGCTATACACTAGGGACCATGGGAATTTTCAGCAACTTCCATCTGGAACCTTCCATATATATTGCCTCTCCTGTTAGCATAAGAATTCATGAGAGGATGGTCTTACCTTTCTATTTATCCCTAGTACTTAGCACATAGTAATCTGTACATACATATGCATGTACATATTGTATCAATAGACACATACACAAGTATATTCACACGTATATATTATTTATGTCATATATACTTATGTTTGTGTTGTTTCCACCACTAAAGTATAAGGAACTAGTGACATTTTTATATTTGTCTTTGTATCCTAGCTTAAGAAAGTGCTTGCCTTGGGGCAGCTAGGTGGCACAGTGAATAGAGCACTGGCTCTGGAATCAGGAGGACCTGAGTTCAAATGTGACCTCAGACACTTGACACACTTACTAGCTGTGTGATCTTGGGCAAGTCACTTAACCCCAATTGCCCTGTCTTCCCTCCTTCAGAAAAAAAGTGATTGCCAAATTTTAAGCACTTCGTAATTTAAAAAAAAAGTATATGTATATTTTATAGGCATATTTATCATATATATATATATATATACATATGTTTACAGATACAAGTGAATGTGTACATATACACAATGTACATAACATAATACATGCATGCATGTATATATGTATTCACAATTTATACAGACATGAACATGCATATTTATGTATATTATTTCCTTCATTAGAATGCAAACCATGGGGAGCTAACAATTCTTTGACTTTTGTCTGTATACCAATTCCTAGCCAAGTGCTTGTTATTCACTTGTTCAGACGTGGCCAAGTCCTCATGACTCTATGGACCATAGCATGCCAATGCTGTCCACGAGGTTTTCTTGGCAAAGATACTTGGCAAAGTAATTTGCCATTTCCTTCTCAAGAGCCCAGTGCTTACTTAGCATATAGTAAGTGCTCAATAAATACTTGTTTGATTGATTGGCTTTTGGTTTGGTCAGAAATTCAATTTTTTCACTTTCTATAGATGTAACTTGGATATTTTAAAAATAACTGGGAGCAAAAGCCAGGGTTTCTTTTTACTGACCTCATTAGCACTCAAGTGAGAAATTAAACAACAGATGCAGTTCCCTCTTGCTGTAAACTCATTTTTCAATGACAGAAAGCACTTTTTCCCCCTTTTCTGTAGACTCCTGATTGCACATCCTGCTGATAGTCAGAATGCCTGACAGCCACTTTGAATTAGTGGATGAAGGATATGTCCATGCTGACTTTAGTTGTGATGGTTGAATATGGATGATGACCCTTTAAGGACTGGTAATCACAGACCACTAAGCAGTAGTTGCAGCTGAAGGCATTAATAAGGGTAACATTAAACTAATGGTTTTCTGGCCATTTCACCTTTCAATTAACAGCTTAAGTTAAAAGCACAATTCTCTATCAATTTTATTCTGGAGTTAAATATAGAGAACACACTATGTATCGTGACACGCTCTGGGTCTCTGGCTTGATAGTGATATTAACATTTTAGACTGAGAAATGATCAAAGATGATCCTTTTATCCAACACCTTCCTTTTTCAAAAGAAGAACCTGAGATTTTGTGACTTATCCAAGTACACACAGATAGTAAACCCCATGCCTGGAATTAGAACTGGGATCAACTTCAAAGCTAGTAAACTTTCTACTATAGTATATGCATATTAATTTCCAAATTCCAAAGCTATTGTTAAGCTTCATATCTAAATATTGCTCTCTATTTTGCTATCTATATTCTAATGGAGGAAAGGATATATATTTTATATATGCACATACGTAGAACATACATGCACATATTTGTATATATGTATATGGCAATTGTTTTACCTCCTTTTCCTACAATACCATTTCTGAATGAAGAATATTTATTAATAAAGTTTTTTAGAAGACATGGGATGTTTTATAGCATGTTGGATGCTATAGAGACTGCAGCAAATTCCATAGTTTTTATTTAGTGAACTCTAGTATAGAAGATAAGTACTTTAAATAAAATAATTATGGGAGGGTCAGGGGGAAATAGAAAAAAATGCCTTCTTTCTTTCGTAAAGGTAAAGGTAAAAGTAAAAGATTAAGGTGTCTGTTCCCCAAACTCTCTATCTGATCTTATTTGGCCCAGTACTTTCATTTTGTTCCCTCAGATTCTGCCATTAAGACAAGGTGACCATGTGCCCTCCAAAAAATTTTACTTTTCCCCAAATCTCATCTGCTCAACACAGCCAAAACCAATAGAAGAATGTTCTGCTTTGTAATTTACAAAGTACTTTCTTATATGTTATCCCATTCATGTCTTACAACAGCCCTGTGAGTAGGAGAGAGCTTGATTATTGTTCCTTTTTTACAGATGAGGAAACTGAAGAAGAAGCTTGCTCAAGGTCATTATATCAGAGTACCATATGCCTGCAGTCATGGGTTGTTGAAGTGATAGCTGTCATCTTTCATTGAGTAGTTACCAATGTTGCCATCAGGTTGGACCTCATTCAGAACCTAGACGACAAGGGCTGCGGATGTAGCTTGGTTTGAGAGGCTGGCATATGAAAAAACAGATAAACCTTAATCTATTAGAATTCCTAGTTTCCTTTATGGAAGTATCACCTTCTTAATTAGAGATTGGTAACTTGGAGTCTGTGAACTTAAAAAAAAAAACACAACTGTATTTCAGTCATGTTGATTTCCTTTATATGAGTCTATAAGCTTCACCATACTGTCAAAGTGGTTCATAAACTAAAATTTAAAAAAAATTAAGAGCTTCTATTATATTTTATTTTTTTCAGCATCATTTAAATTTGTTTTGTCAAGAACTCCCATTTGAATTGAAGACTAGATGGTCTTTAAGGTCTCTTCTAGTTCTACACCTATCCCTCCAGGATCCTTGTCCTTACAATCTAAATGACCATGCATCCTGGAACAAATAGAGGCACTATACTTTGCAGTCCTGACAACTACACAATAAATGTAAAGCCAATCATGAGCAGCTCTCCTGAGGATTGCTGCTGTGAATAACTTTAGGGATCCAATCACAAGGTATAGTGAACTCTCTATTTATTTAGTAATGAACTAAAGCAAAACATTCAAGAAACTAAAGCACAACATTCACACCAATATAACATAACAACTTATCACTAAAGTGATTACATAGTCTTAAACAAAACATATCATTCAGTAAGTCACAGTCTCCTCAATCAATACAGAGTGTACAAGTAAAGTCTTCTTTCATCTTTACTCAAGGCTATTAAGCCTATTATCCTTAAGGCGTAGCAGAAAGTACAAATACCTTCCACCCCTAGGTCACAATAAGTCACAATCTCATCAGTTAATACAGAGTGGGCAAGTGAAGTCTTCTTTCATCTTAACTAGAGTCTGGCTTCCAATAATCGTTAATCATTAAGGGACAGCAGAAAGCACAAACACCATTGGCCCCTAGGTCACAGTAAGTTGCCATCTTCTCAGTCAGTACAGAGTATACAAAGTCCTCTTTCATCTTGACTCAAGGCTGGTTTCCAAATCCCATGGCTCTTCCTCCACAGGCTGATTGCTCCCAGCTATTGCCAGGATTTACCCAACTCTTGACTGGATTCATATATAGGCAGTTTTCTGCTCCAGTTCTATATCTCAGTTCATGGGGACAGTTCCACTCCAAGTTCTTTGCAGCTCCTGTTTCTAGGAAAACAAAGCCTAATATTAGGGCGTCAACAATATTTACACACATTGCCAGAACCATCATCTGAATTCACTTTCTGTCTGACAAAGTAACACAAATCAACAGACAATGCTTCTCTCTGAGAAATCAAACACAAATCAACAGTAAAGTCCCAGGGCTTCTGTAACAGCAGTAAAGTCCTCTTTCAGGGCTTCTGTCTAAGAACAACAGACAGGGTACTTTTGTCTGACAGAGCAACAGTTTGTGCCAACATCACAAACATTCTCCCTCTCAGTTCTGCTTGGTGCCAACTCTGCTCCATCTTTTCTCTGCTATGCTCCTTCCTGTTCGACCCTTCCTGTTCTACTCTTTAGGCAAGCTACTCCTATCATGGGTTCCATGTGATGAAGTTAGGCCTATTAAGGGCAGGGAAGGTCTCCAAACTGTTAGACCTATTAAGGGCAACACAATGTATATTGTTTCCAACAAAGACTTTTGATACAATTAAAAGGGAGGCTCAAAGACACTTGAAAAGCTGAAATAAGCACCAAACTTTGTCATTATATCCTACAAACCTATGAACCCTTTTCTGATACCTCCCCTGCCACCCTTATTACATATGACCTCATATCTATTTTGTACATTGTGCCTTCTCTAACTAGACTGTAAGCTGCTCTAGGACAAGAATTGTTTCATTTTTGTCTTTGTCTCCACTGTTGAGCACACAGTAGGCATTTAATAAGTATCATTGATTGATTGCTAACAAGTCAGCTAATTTCTCTGAACCAAGATGGGGTAGAGAATGGTATTTTAGAGAAAATCTTAGATTTTGTGTTGAAATGTGTTTCCTTCATTGTACTTCTGTGAACCTATTACATCATTTATTGTTTACTTCACTTCTTTGGGTTCAGTTTCCTGAAGAAGTTAGATTACATGGTTCTTTTCTTCACTAATATTCTGTGATGGAAAGGATGTTTTTGTCTTAAAAAGTAAAGCAGATATTTATAACTTACTTTCTAATCCTGGTAGTTGTCTATCATGGTATTGAAGAAGAAAACAACACTTTTTACTCTATATTTACTCAGCTCCTTTTCATCCAGAAAGACTTCAAAAGGAAAAAAAAAGACAAAAAAGGGCAAAACAAAACCTGATAACACAGGCTTGTAAAATGGTTTCCTCCACAGTCTTTGGAATTTCACTCCAGAGGTGGAAGCATGCAGCAGCTGCTTTAACCAAGCTCAGGCCCACAACAGTTTTAAACAGGAAGTTAAAAAAAATATGCAATTATAACTATAGTGGGAATTTAGGGTAGAATGTAATTACCTGAACTGGAACTGGGCCAGGACAGTGGTTAATGCTCCTAGTCTTGTAAAAAGGGCAATGGGACTTAAGTAATTTACCAGTCCACCCCACCCCCGCTCCCAGGTGTCAGAATGTATTACATTTATGTTCTTGTTACCATGTACAACTCAGATGGGACAAAGCTTTATTACCAGATATATAGAAAAAGACAGGCGGGCATTTTCTTTGCTTCATAATTCAAAAGCTAGAGAAGTCTGCAAAAATCCCCAAACTGAAATTCTTCATTCAGCCAAGACTGTTCATGTTTTGTATAATATGTGCACTGATAGCAATCAGTCAGCCAACATCTGTTGGGAGATCCTCTAAGTGCAAAGGGATGCCAGGGATGAAGAAGAAACAGAACAGAGGCATTAGCTGCAAGAAGCTTACAATATTATCCCTTATTCCATTTAATTCAATACACATTGATTAAGCATTCTTCACCAAGGCACCAGGGTGAGTCTGTATTCCTGACAGGGCACAAGCTATGGCAAAGTTCACGAAGCTGGAGAGACTTTGAGAGTGGTCTTTGCTACAGACTATATCTATTGGTCAAGGGCTGGCTTAGCCAGATATGAAGAGGTTTGTCAAGAGAAGTCCGGCCAAAAGGCGATTAATTTGGGTGCTAATTTAAGGCACTCTGCTAGATTCATATTACAAGATAGGTAACTGAAAGGCAATGTGGCATAGTGGATGTCAAAAAGGTCATAGAGTCAGGAAGGCCTGGGTTCATAGTCCTACCATAGACATATACTGTTTGCATGATTCTGGGAGAATCATTTAACTCTTAGTGCCTGGGCACTGTTCTAATACTATCAGTTGCAGTCTGGACATTTTGGCACACCCTTATAGTCTGCTGTTGGCAAGGCTCAGGTTAGTATATAACTTGAGTTTGGGAGTTCTGAGCAGCAGTGGGGCTAAATGGGACTGTGAATCCGTACTAAATCCAGCCCTATTATTGTGAGCTCCCAAGAGTGCCTGAGTTGTCTGTACTTCCATCTTGTGGAGAACCAAAGAGGCTCACACCAAACCAAACTAAAAGCCATAAAGTGGTGTTTATCTATAACTATAGGCCAATCTAATCACAGGTACAGACCAAACCATAAAAATGGATGATTGAAACCCTAATGCAAGATTTATGTCACCATATTATAGTAATGGAATTTAAAGATCCCCCTATATTGGCTTGGTTTTCAGGCTGAGTGTTGAAACCCAGACTTGTGAATCCTACTTGTGGAATGGACTTGATGTGAAAGGAGAGGGATGAATTGGGAGGAGCTGGTGCAGTGGATTTAGAGAAGGCCCAAGCAGAGAGAGGCAGAAGAAATTTTGAGAGCAGCATTGTGGAGGGAGAGAGAAAAAGAGAGAGAGAGAGAGAGAGAGAGAGAGAGAGAGAGAGAGAGAGAGAGAGAGAGGATTGCTGAGGGCCAGTTGGGGCTGCCCAGGACTTTTGAGAGCTGCCACCTGGAGCTGCCAAGCACTGAGGGGACATGGCTGTGATGCCAGTATTGTCGTCTGTCTGTTTTGATATTGTTTTGCCAGATTTGTCTGCTGGTGAAAGACAGTGCTGTTGTTGCAGAGGTCCTGGAACCTTGCTGTTGGTTCAGAAGACCTGAGGAAGGATTTTCTTGTTGTATGTTCACAGAAATCCTGGAAAAGGGTCTTGTTGATATTTTCAGGGGTCCTGAGACTGTTCTGTAGGCAGAGAGTGAATTGATGGTGACACTGGCAATGTATATTGTGGCTTTGCTTAAGCTTTGTCTCCTCAGGAACATAGATTGCTGAGAACTTGCCTCAGGTCAAGAAGAAAAGACCTCTCTTTGGGTATTAAATGCTGTGATGATATCTTAAGCTTGTTGTAGCTCAGGGGTAGATGGCCTTTGTGCTCTCCACTGCCTCTTTTGAGAAGGTGCTTATTAACTGATGATAATTGTAATTCAGTTGCCATCCAGGGGTGGGAAACTTGACTTTTTCTGTACTCTGTGACTGCAAATGAATATACTTTATGATTGGAAGCTAATCTTAATCTCCATTTGAGAAGAGAGACTTTGTGATTGACTAAATGTACTGCCCAGGGGTGGAGTAGCACTTGGAATGAATGCTGTATTTTGATTATCTCTGTTCTGTGAATGTTTTGCCTTAATTTGTCACTGAATAAAGGGAGAGTTACTATGCTGGTATTCTTAACCTTGGAAGTTGCCTTTGCTTGACTTTACACACCTCCTGGATGTCCCTTTTCCCCTTTATTTTTATCTTTAATCCACCCCCTTTGACATTCATTCATATAGCCAAAGCCAGAAGTAGAAGAGACCTTGGAGCTCATCTCATAAAACCTAATAATTTTACAAATAAGGAATCTTTGCCAAGATCAAGTAATGATCAGACCTCCTCTCTATATAGCAATGTATGAAACTTTATCACTCAGTTCTAGAATCCTTCCACTTGTTCAAATAAAATATTTTTGCATATTTTTACTTTAAAAAATATGAAGATAACAGAATTTTATGCTAATTTAATTCATCATACTTCACTTTTCCCATAGTGGTTTTATTTTATGGGAGCTAGGTGCTAAATAAACGGTTATTGAATGGATGAATAGTTCAGACTTGCTATGCTGACCGTTGTTCCATGAGGAATAATCGAGATGCATGATAAATAGGTTGAAAATTCCCAGCAAATCAATTCAACAAATATGTATTGAATACCTCCTACATATTCAGCTCTGTATTCTGTGCTGCTGGGGATATGAAAAAAAAAAGCATGACAAAGTAATTCTTCCTCTTAACGTAAATAAGAAAGAAGCATAAGATATGATCTTTGTCCTCAAGTAGCTTACTATGCAACCCACTCTGGCCAGGAATCACAGAAGCAATGGCAGAATAAGACCCCCAAATGAAGGCACAACATTTTGCTTCCCACTGAAGATTACTGAAACATATTACCATTAGGTCTTTAAAAGGAAAATAGCCAAAAGAACCTTAGCAACAGAACTTCTTCCCTAACATGCTTCTTCCTTATCTCATTCATTACCCTACCCCTTTTATCAGGGCTTTATGGGGGAAAGTGGGCTCTAGGTGATGGTGTTGGAGGTAAATTGAGAGAAGATATAATTTCAAGTGAGGTTGGGGATACAAAGGGATCTGTAGCATAGAGAAATGGAATGACTCTTAGGCAGAGAAACAGAAGATCCAGGTTCTGGTTGTGGCTTTGTTATGACCCAAGGAAACTACTTTTTGTTTGCTTATTTAAAGTGTTGTATATTTAATTTGCAGTTTTATATCATGTAAGGTGAAGTACCAAACTTGCTTTTAAGTCTTGCTTGTAATACATTATGCTACACTATTAAAATCTTGTTAACTCAGTTGGTGATATAACCAATCAACAGTAATTTATTAAGTACCTAGGAAATTTAATTTTTTGTACTAGGGGCTTAGGTTACAAAAAAAAAAGCAAAATAGTTCATGCCTTTAAGGAGATTACATTTGATGGAGGAGACACTTTACCATATGTATGTCTATGTCATCTAGAGCTACAGCTAATCTATATACACATCTATATCTATATAAATATAAGGGCATTTTAAGAGGGAGAGTGTTAACACCTGGGAAAAAGCTCAGGAAAAGTCTTTGGTAGGAGATAGACTGTGATCTGTGCCTTGAAGACAGTGAGGAATTCCCAAAGTGAGGGGGAGAAGAGAATACATTTTACTCAAGGTAGATCACTTTTTCAAAGGCATAGGAGGGAAATTCTGGAAACAACTAGCAAGTCAAAAATGTGAAGGGGAGGAATATGAAATACATCTAAAATGGGAAGCATTGTTGTTCAGTCATGCCTGACTCTTCATGATCCCATTTGGGGTTTTCTTGGCAAAGATACTGGAATAGTTTGTCATTTCCTTCTCCAGCTCATTTGACAGATGAGGAAACTGAAGCAGATAAAGTCAAGTGATTTGCTCAGGGTTGTGGGAGATAGCAAAGGGTTAAATTTCCCAGGCCCAGAGATAGCTTTGCACTGATTAGCTAGTTATTCCCCAAGAGACTGTGAGTCTACCTCACTGACCAATAGTGAGACTGGACAGGGGAGTGGGCCAGGTCAGGATTAAGATAAGAGAAGCCTTTGAGCTCCCACAATTTGAACTCCCTGGCTGATGGTACTTGAGTTATAAGAGCTGTGCCCTTTCTCATGAGAAAGAATAAAGAACTCTTTCTGCTTTCTGTTTCTATCTGGTAGTGGTCTCTATCCCACACAGGGTTACATGGCCAGTAAGTGTCTGAGGCCTGGTTTGAACTCAGGAAGATGACTCTTCCTGACTTCAGACCTGGTACTCTATCCACTGTACAATCTAGCTTCCCCAAATGGTAAATGATAGGGTCTTAAATTTTAGAATGAGGATTTTATATTTTACTTTAGAAGCAATAGGGAGACATTGAAACTTATTAAATAGGGATGTGACATTGACAGAATAGTGCTTTAGGAATATCAATTTCACAGCTGTTTGATGGCTTGGAGTGAACTGGAAGAAAACTAGAAGAGAATTCTGAATTTAAAGATAGAGCTTCTGAGTTTAAGTTATAACTTTTCAATCACTGTATGTCCCTAAGTAAGTTATAAGTCATAAGAAAGGGTGATCATCATAATTGTAATAGCTAATACTTAAAGATTTGCTAGGAATTTTATGTATATGATCTCATTTGAATCCCACAAACACCCTTTAAGGTGAGTAGTACCATTATACCCACTTTATAGATGAAGAAATCAAGGTTGAGCAAGTACCATCAGCCAGGCCAGATTGGACTCAGGTCTTCCTGATTCCAGGGCTGGTGCTTTTATTCACTGCTTCACCTAGCTGCCCCTTACCATATTCTTTTAATTTAAAACCCTGAGACTTCTCTTACTATACTTCCTTTAGGAAACTGAAGCCATTACCTTATCTAGCATTTATATTAGGAAGAAAAAAAAAAGACTACAATATCTTGAGAAAAAAACTATTTTTGTTTTTCTCACTATGAGTTGCCTTTGATTCTTTCAAAGCTTTGACTATAAAGGACTTTCTTCTCCAGAATGAGATTCTTAAATCTAGGCACCAAGTTCTTTGTAACACAAAGCAGAACCTCTCTCAGCTACCTAGAATCTCCATGGTTAATTCAATTTTTGAACTGTATTCCCCAGTCATTAAGACTTGTATCTCTTTCAAAGACATCCCTCTGTAGCTTTGAAATAGAAAGTCTATGTGACTCCTTATTTAATTTGTCACAATTAAATCAAACCTAATCATTGTTCATGTAGAGGCAACTTTACTTTTCCAATAAACTTTTATTTACTGTAGGGTTTAAAATCTGTTTTTCAGTTTCCAAACTCTTTTTCTTCTCTCCTATGCAATTGAGGAGAGAGTGAGAAACAAAACTAAGCTCAATATACAAGGTCATCATCTAAACTTCTTTAGAAAAGATGTTATTTTCCTCCTCATGCTTTGTTTTTTAAAATAATAATAACAGTAATAACTGACATTCACTATGTAGCTGAGCTTTGATGGATATTGAGATTTCGAATGGGTCAAGAGAAAGGAATACTATCTTTTGTTCCCTCAAATCCAGGCTGTTAGTCACAGTGCTGGGTCAAAGCCCAGAGAATTTTAAACAGCAGATTGATCAGAGGCATGTAAGTTGCCCCAAGCCAGCTTCTTTGTAAGGGATCATTTGTTTTCCTCCAAACCTGAAGTTCCTTTCTATTATTTAACATATCCAATAGCATTGTATTCCTATCATGTGGGGCTTGTTTTTGCAAACACCAAGCAAAAGTCAATAAAATCCAACATTTGCACCACATTAACAACTTTTTCATTATATTGCTAGCTTCAATGAATTTCATTAAGGTGCCAATGAGTTATAAAAGCCTCTAATGAGGTATAGTTTTCATGTGTAATTAGTGATTTTCATACCATTTTTGAAGGGGGGGGACGGGAAGAACAGCATTATTATGCTAATTAGACAGGAAAGAAAGTTATTAATAGTTGAAGGAATTCAGCAATGTGTTCTACAGACTATTTCAACACTCACTGAAAAAGTCAATAGTTATTTAGATTGTTTAGTCAAAAACAACCACAATCTTTTTTTTTTCCTTCAAAAATGCTATCAGGAAGTTGACAATAAGAAAGAAAAGGAAAGAATTGAAAGGAAAGCAAAATTAGGCCCAAGGATCCCATTCCTTCTTGTTCTCTTTACCCATGAGAATCCCTTGGCCTGTGATTCTGACTGGGATCAGTTAGATCCCACTTTAATCTGCTTTTCCATGTTTGTTTCTTTTTTTTTTTCTCCAAACTTTTTCATTCTAGAAAGAGCCTTATAGTGTGCATGCTTTTCAACTGCTGGCCCCTCATTCAGTCTGCTATAGAAAACCCATGAAGAAGTACTTAGAGACCATAGATTAACTGAGAGGTTCTGGCACTGGGAAAAGTTTGGACTCTTAGAACTAACTCCCTTTGGATAATAGATTTATTGAATCCAATCCTGTCATTTTATAGGATGAGGAAACCCAGGCTGAGAGAAAGGTTAAATGGCTAGCCCAGAGTCACAGAGGTAGTTTGTTCTGAGGCAGGATATTTCTGACAGTGAAGGTCTCTGCCAGCTGCAGTTAACTAGCATTCCCACTGATCTGAGAGCTTTCTCCTACCTGGGAGAAGAGGAGAAATAAATCCATTATGGGGAGTGCTAATACTTGGAATGAGACAAAAATAGCTATCTGTGATAGAACCAGAGCTAAAGGATATAGTACTGGTGGAAGGTGGTAGGGCTTTTGCTGGGCTGTGTTTTAAAAGGCCAGGTGCTTATCTTAGGAGTCAGTTGACTTAATCCCAATTGCCTCAAAAAAAAAAAAAAAAAAGACAGAGGGAGAGTGGTAGATAGGTGGAGAGAGCAAGGCCCTTGAGTCAGGAGCACCTAAGTTTAAATCCAGCCCCAGACACTTACTAGCTGCAAGTCATTTAATCCTGATTGCTGAAAAAAATAAGTAAATAAAGGAAAGAAAAAGTCAGCTGAAAGAGTAGTTTTGGCTAAGTGATCAGGGTGCTTTGTTTCAGATCCCAGCTGGGTCTCTTACTGTATGCCCCTAGGCAAGTCACTTAACTTTTAGGACCTCACTTTTCTCCAGGTAAAACCAGAAAGTCATAATAATAGATTATAATTCTAATACTAGATTTTTTTTTTGCTTTTTGGAGGGGGGAAGGTAGGGAATTTGGGGTTACATGACTTGCCCAAGGTCACATGGCTAGTCTTTGTGTTAAGTGTCTGAGACTGGATTTGAACCTAGGTCCTCCTGATTCTAGAGCCAGCACTATATTCACTATGCCACCTAGCCAGCCCCTAATAATGGAATTTTTAATCTTTTTGTGTCATGGACCCCTTTGGCAATCTCCAACATGTTTTTTTTGGGGGGGGGGTTAACAAGCTTACTTTAATCAAACAAACATATATTACCTAGTTCAGGGGAAAAAGGTCAGCACCCCAAACTTCAGAGTTACAGAACTTACAGATCAAACAGACAGGCTTCCAAACTGTCCAACCATTATATCAATACCAAATCACAGTTACCAGAGAGGGAAGCATCAGCATCTGGGTTTTCAAAGCCAGGGGGCTCTCAACAGTTGCCCAGAGTCTCATCTGGTCAAATCACACAACACTTCTCAAAGTGAGCCCCTCCAACGTGTTTTTTATCTCCACTACTTTGTACATAGTAAGTGTTTAATAGATGCTTTATTCATTCATTTAGTTTGGTGAAGCCTCCGAGAAGGACCCTTCTTGAAGTAATGTTTTAAGCACATAAAATAAAATACAGGGGATTACAAAGGAAACATTATGTTGAAATACAGTTATAAAAATATTATTTAAAAGTTCATAGGTGCCAGGTTAAGAACCCTTGGACTAGATGGTTTCTATGATCCAATTTAGATTTTTGACAACATACTCAAAGAAATAGAGCCAAAAGGGTTCTTAGAGGTCATTCAGTCCAATTCCTCATTTTATAGATAAGGAAACTGAGACTAGAGATGTTACATATTTTGCCTAAGGTCATAGAAAGTATAAGTGGCAAAACTAAATCTTCCTACTTCCAACCCACTTTACAAAACTCTTCCTCTTCAGAGAGAGTGCACATTCCATATTTTTCACTTCAGAAGAATTGCCTTCTCAATTCATTCAAATGACACCAAGCAGTCGCTCATAACAGCTTTGAGCTGTCTTCCAGTGAAGTAACTAGAGATTTCTGGGTACAGTGGCACTAGGAGAATAAACACAGCTCTATAGAGGTTCCAGTTAGGAAGCTGTGTGAGTCAGATGCTGGAAGTAGGTGCACTTGGGTAAAGCTAGCAAATATCTAAGCTGTTTGTAATCAGTTTGTGCCCCTGTGCCTCTACATACATTGAAGCAAGGTTGGGGAGGGGAGGGAAGGACTAGAAAAGGTTGGAGAGAGGGAGAGACAGAGAGACAGAGAGAGAGAGAGAGAGAGAGAGAGAGAGAGAGAGAGAGAGAGAGAGAGAGAGAGAGAGAGATCCATTCTGCTATATACACACTAATCCTGGCCTATTGCAAATTAGAAAATAAAATGGAGACCTCTACTATAATGGATTAAAGGTATTTTTCAGAGGATAATTTGGCAGGTAGGAAGTATCTTAATTTTTAAGACAAATACCGACTTTATCTGTAAGGTCAGCCTTTTTTATTCTTCTCATTTTTCCATTTCCTTGGTGAAAATTCAGAAGTTGTCTGGTTTTTAGATACTTCCAAATTTGTATATATTGTTTCTAGAAATATTTTTCACTTACCAAGCATTTCTTTTTTCCTTTACTTGCCCCTGAAAGAAGGGAAAAAGCCCCACCTTTGAATCCTATGCGACCAGTCAAGCAAGCCATCGGCAAAAATGTATTTCTCATTCTGCACATTATTCTATCATTTTCTGTCATATGGGGGTCAGCATTCTTCATCTTCAATCCTCTGGAATCATGAACAAACATATTACATTGATCAGAGTTCTTAAGTTTTTCAGAATTATTCATTTTTATAATACTGATATTATGGTATAAATTCTTCTCCTGATTCTACTCATTTCCTTCTTCATCAGTTCATAGAGGTCTTCCTAAGTTTATCTGAAACCATTGCTTTCTTAATTTTTATAGCAAAATTGTATTTCATTATATCCAAATAAAATGATTTTTCAACTGTTCTCTAGATGATAGGTGCCCCTTTAGTTTCCTGTTCTTTACCACAACAAAAGAGTGTAAGTGTGTGTGTGTGTGTGTGTGTGTATTGATAATCTTTTAATATCATATTTTAGCCAAAGTCTGAATTAATCAAACAGAATGCTTTGGTTGATTTAAAAATGCCTTTCCTTGTGTTAGAAATTTCAAAGACCAGAGGTGAGATTCCCCTTATCTTGGGACTTTCTCCACAAGAGAGCAAAACAGACATCCTGAAACCATAAAATGTAAATAGACCCTACTTTGGTCCTTGTCAATTTACATTTACAACCAAGGAACTCTTTTTCACATATAGATGGTAACTAATAGAAGTCATAAAGTTTTGTGACATGGTCATCCTGAATTGGAATGGTTCTGAAATATATAAAAAGTCTTATGATTCCTCTGTTCATCAGTCAGGACGTTAGTCCTGTACTCCTTGTGCAAGTACTGCTAGCCTTAAGAGAATCATGAATAAATAAAGTAATTTTTATATTACTATTTGCTTGTCTCCTTTGACCAAACTTTTTCTAGAGGTAGACAATACACACATATTTTATACATATACATATGCACATATATTTATGTGTATTATATATATTTGTATGTATTAACAGGACCCCTTCTTCTTTCTTTGAATTTTTTGGGAATTTTGGCTTAGTAGTGATAGAGTACACAGGGTTTAATAACTTTGGGAACATATTTCCAAATTGTTTCCAGAATGACTGGACCATTTCACCAATCAACAATGCATCAATGTGCTTGTTTCTAACATCGGGTTTTTTGGGGGTTTTTTTTTGGTCAGCTGTGCCAATCTGATGGCTGTGAGATAGAACTACAAAATTGCTTTAATGTTCATTTCTATAATTATTAGTGATTTGAAGCATTTTTACATGGCTATAGATAGTTTGGGTTTCTTCCCTTAAGTACTGCCTGCTCCTATCTTGTGACCATTTATCAACTGTCTGTGTTATAAATGGCTATTATTCTTGTAAATTTGAATCAGTTCCTTCTATTTCTTGGGAATTAGACCTTTATCAGAAAAACTTACTACAAAGATCTGCCCCCCCCCAATTAACTATTTCTCTTCTAATCCTAGGTCTATTGGATTTGTTTGTGAAAAAACTTAAATTTTATGTAATAAAAATTTTCTTTTACCCTCTGTGATCCTCTTCATTTTTTATTTGGTCATGAACTCTTCACCTGTGCAGAGGTATGACATCTAATTGGCTCAATGGATAGACTTCTGGACCTGAAATCAGGAAGACTGAAGCTTAAATCAATCCTTAGTCATTTACTAGTTGTATAACCCTGGGCAAGCCAATTAATCTCTGTGTTTCTCAGTTTCCTCAACTGTAAAAAGGGGATTATTATAGTTCCTTTCTTACAGGGTTATTATGAGGATCAAATAATATAATACTGTAAATTGGTTAGCACAGTGACTGGCACATAGTAAGGTGCTTAATTCATTAACTCATTCCCATCCATATGTTTGAAAGGTAATTTCTCTTTTTTTCTTTCAATTTGTATTTATAAAATAAATATTTCACAAATGTGTTCATTGTCCTTTACTGAGGGGCCATGTGAATATTCTCTGCATATTTCCAATTTTAGTTTACATGTTACT
The DNA here is from genome assembly GCA_011680675.1 of Gymnobelideus leadbeateri. Taxonomy (NCBI): domain Eukaryota; kingdom Metazoa; phylum Chordata; class Mammalia; order Diprotodontia; family Petauridae; genus Gymnobelideus; species Gymnobelideus leadbeateri. The sequence continues at coordinate 415 of WOXC01011864.1, read as the reverse complement.
AATTGAGCAAAAGGAGTTCACTTTTTTTTAATGGCCCTGAGAGTAGAATCAGAATTTTATTTTTTAAAAATCAATTAATTTATTTTTAGTTTACACCATTCAGTTCTACAAGATTTTGAATTTCAAATTTTCTCCCTCTCCCTCCCCTCCCCTACCTCCTCCCTAAAATGGCATGCAATTTGATATAGGCTCTACATATACATTTATATTAAACTTATTTTCACATTAGTCGTGTTGTAAAGAAGAATTATAACCAATAGAATGAACCACGAGAAAGAAGAAGCAAAACAAAAAAGAGAGAAAGCAAATAGTATGCTTCAATCTGCATTTAGACTCTCTAATTCTTTCTCTGGATGTGAATAGCATTTTCTATCATGAGCCTTTTGGTGTTGTCTTAGAACCTTGCATTGCTGAG